>JAPYYS010001034.1:0-86382 GCA_030522525.1 Campopleginae sp. 14b
TGTCGTCATTTTTCTACTGAGGTTGAGATCTTTTAAACTTGGCGTTCTTTTTTACTTTTTTAGAGTATTTTTCCACGGATTTCTCTTCTTTTTGAAAAGTTATAAATACAGGAATTCATTAAGGAAAAATATGCCCAGGCAGAAACATCTAATAATGGATATCTTATTGTGATGAGTCTAAAATAAAAATCGATTTTATTGAAACTACGAATGAGCACTGGGACAAAAAAAAAATTTAATTTAATTTGAGGCTTACCGACCACCGAGAGATGCTGAAAAACTCCCAATAATTTGCCTTCAGTTCATTCATGTGTCTATAAACTGCTGTTGAATGACGTGGGCTCCAACAATAATTTTCAACAACAATGGTATCGAGGGCGACACAGTCGAATGAAAATATAATTGGAGAATTTAATTTTGTGACATATTTATACACGAAAAAGTCCCCGATTTAAAATATTGGCATAAATTGACGATTTTATCGGAACATTTTAAACAGCAGGAGATACTCGATCACCATAATTTTTCCGTGCTTGCGACGTGCGAACAAAGTCGTGAATATTAAGGATCGTAGAAAGTGCATGCATGAGAAACTAATGGAAATGTTAAATGATTAGCAGCAAGTCGACAATTGTTCAAATCGTAAATTTGAGCACTGCATAAATATTTTGACAGTTTTCCATCGATCCTTTCAATTAATCATGTCAACAAAGTCGACGTGTGAAAATCACTCAGACATTCATTTTTTTTCATGAGACTTCGCCGGATCCGTCATTTTTATAATTCATAATTCATTACGTTCATAATTCACAAAAATTGTACATGCAAATTACATGACCGATGCACAGAGTGTAGCCCACGTCTGGAGCACACATTTATAGACCGATACGAATGTAAATGAGATTTTTATATCGAAGGTTAGTCATCCGCGGCAATGCCCTGGAAGGGTGAAAAATACACGAAAGAAAAAATGTTCAACGTATAGATCGAGAGGGGTCTGCAAAGTAAAAGTAGATAATTTCATGGTGTTGCGAGTTGTTATCTGGCGCGAAATCATTGTCCCATTAAATTAGAGTGAGCCTACGACAGGCTTGTGTTGATAAGTTAATTTTAATTAATTTTATTATCTCGGAACTGGTGACAGCTGCAAACCCAATTTTAATCGGATAAAAATCCGATGACGAATCCAATTTTTATGCGTTGGGTATCTACAAAATTCAAACCGACAGTAGACGCTCCTAACCCCTTAAAAAATAGCTCGAGGAAAAACAAAACCGAAAAGATTCATAATTTGTATCTGATTGGCCCACTTTTGAGTCGTTTTTCAATCAAATTAATTGAGAATTCCGTAATTAATAATCAGCTTCCCCTTGTTGATAAAAAGACGTTCTTTGAAAATGGTCCAGTGCTATGAGAAACGATCTTTTGAAAGGCTATGACGTCCAGAGTTTTTAGAAACCCGAGCAACCTTTCGGATTCTTTTTTTTCGGAGAATTTTTTTTTATTTTCATATTTTTTTCAGAGAAACAAAAAAAAATCCGCAGCTACCATTGAACATTATAAGAGTGTGAGGATCTGGATACTGCCATTGACAACCGACAAAGGCCCTCAACTACTGCAATTTCCACCGGGTCTTTTCGGGGCCTTTGACACGATGAAAAATACTGAGTTCCACGTAATAAACTCTGTGACATAGCAAATATAGTCAGGCGTTTATTGGCAAGTCTACACATCTCTTTTGTGAGTTTTTCATATACAAAAGCATCGTTTAAATCATGCATATACATATTCCGCTGATATACACAAACATACGTATATACAGCGACGATAAATTGTGTGCTCATGGCGCACATCAATTTTACCCTTTTGCTCGGTAGATCTCGGCAATTCGTTACGAAATCAAGAGACCGCGCGAGAGTCAGTGAAAATCTCACCGTTGCGAACAGATACGCATAATTATATGCAAATTCGAATACATGTACGAGGCGTTCTGTGTCAGTCATCAAAAGTCCAATGAAAATGAAACTCCCGAGAGATGAAAAAAATACGAACTGCGATTGGGCAACTTTTCCATCATGGAATAAAATAAATCGTGGACTCCTGTAACGCGACCGAAAAGCCCCAGAAAAATAATTAAGTAAAAATATATTTTGCACAAAGTTTCGAAACTTTTTCGTCTCATAGAGTTCCGTCCGTCAAATATTAACTTTAACACAACCTTCACGTACACTGTAGTCCGTTTTGTTGTAAACAAATGAAAAGAATAGTGAATAATAAAAACTCGTTAATGTTTTGATTGTAAGAATCGAGGGAAAAATGACGGCCAGAGTAGCATGTTTCTTTAGTTTTGTGGTGAAAAGATCGTCGTTTAGTAAATTTGAAAAAAATGGTTCGTTGGTGTGGAAGAGCTTGTGGAAATATTGTGAGCTCTATGAACCGCAAAATATAACCTTTTCTCGGACAAACGAGACCGTATGCGTTTTTTTTTTTAATATTATAAAAACGTGCGGGCATATATGTGTATTTATATATCGGGGAGGATCATCAATTTAGTACAAAGCTCTCTTCTCGCTTTAGTACACGATTTATTCGCCGTTCTCTTTATCCCGCTCTTATTCATCGGCATTGTAATTGGGACGGTCTCACTCATTTCTCGCGTGACTCGATCGAATGTAATCGTGATTGGCGAGCGGTGCTATCAGAGCTATATAGCGGTTGTATTGTCGTTACCACTCTTTAATATCCCTATACATATATAAATCGAGCGTATAACCTAAACGTCGAAGAAGTTGTTGTTCAATTATTTCCTCGCGAAACTGCACAGTAATTATAGGAAATCCACAGCTCTTTAGCATAATTCTCACGTTCAACTTGTATCAGCTTCGAGCATAACGGTTTCAAGTTTTTAAAAACCTTTTCGTTGTTTATAAGTGTGTACAGACATATTCGTAGCCCAATGATTTCGTTGATGCATACATAGGTGTGTGTATTATGTGAGAGAGTACATGAGGATGTGCGAGCAGGGTGGAAGAATAAAATAGGGAAAAGTGTATACACGTTTGTACGCACGGATCGATGCAATCTCTGCTGGTGAATCTTTCTGGAAAATCGAGACCCGAGAACGTCGAACTGCTATTACGGTACATGGACTTTACGCATATATAGAGTGTCGCACGAGCTTCGTCGTTAACGAATTTCGTTAATGATATTAGTGCAACGAACCGAATTCGAAGCTCCTCCCACTCCATGTACATAGCGCAAAGATATATTTGCGTGTATGTGTATATATATCAACAATTTCCTACATATGTATGTGTCGATATGTACAGATACATTTATATATACATATACACGTTGTGGACCTGAAAATTGTGGTGGCTCGTTCTAATCCACGCTGCGATATCTCGTTCTCTCGAAAGAGATGCCTGACTGGCACGTGGGAGATAAAAATCAAACGAACGGGAGATCCCCGAAACGCTTCTGCTTATTTCTCTCAAATGGATAAAGCAACCCTGTGCGTATGTGTGGCTATGGATTAAAAAGACCCAGATAAAAGAGAGGAAACGTTATACTGGTTCGTTGCATTTCTAGCTCTGTGCATCACTTACCGATTGCACGGTATCTACGTTACTCTTTCTCCCTCTCTCTATCTCTCTCTCTCTCTCTCTCTCTGTCAGTCATTTTCATACTTTTTCTTTTTGCGCTCCAAATACTACCGTCAACATTCAGGAAAACCGTTTTTTCGAGTCTCTCCATTCTCTTCTCGTCCTCTCGATTCCAAAATGCCAATAAATTTAATCGTTTTTCATGTGTCCTGCGTGTTTTTTCCTCGCACTTCTTGAATTCCCAATTCGGAACAGAAATTTGTATATTTTTCGTGACGATAATTCGTCCATTTTTTCAAGCTCCATTTATCAGAAACTTCGAGGAACAGGAAATCGGTTCAGGCGAATAAACTTTAACGTATGGACATTTATTGGATTGGACGTTTTACTACAGGCAATCTCATATTTGTCTGTGCAGGAAAGATATATTTATATCCTCGTGCCTCACCGCGTGACCTATGATTGTTGAGCTTCAAAGTTTTGAGGAGTTTCCACGAGTTCAAAAAAGCTACCATAGTTGACGCTGCACCATGCCACAAATTTATACGGGAATTTATTGCTTGAATTTATTGTCTTTTGTTCATTACCTTCATCGAAAATACTTCATGGAATGCATGGGAGTGAGCTGTCAGATGAGCAGGAGTCCAACTTCCCAGCCGTTTGGTCCGCAACAAATATTGCAATATTCTCAATGAACCGCAATTACTTCCGTCCCTGTGGATAGTAAACATTTGTCATGGGGACACGTGAAGCTCGAGGAAGGGAAAGATCACTTTGAGGAACTCTCCAAGAAACAGTGTAACGCTCGCTGTGACGTTAATTACAGGAAGGCCACCGGAAAATGAGCATCCAATAGAGCATCCAGAGCTCAATCGAGCGGACATCATGGACCTCTCTCTGATCTCTCCCTGATGCAATTTGTTATGCCATTTGCCTGCTAGCCAAACAATGTCACGCGCCATATGCTCGAGGACCAGGATACTTTGACGAAACTTCAGCACTCGAACGATTCGGAGATGAACGATAAAAGTCACACGTTTCATTTCTTTCCCGTTAAAATTTCTTTGTCGTAATTACGTTTATCAAGAACTCGTGGAATCTATCGAACAGACTGGGACTGTCGGACGAATCTGTTTGCCGATTAGCATAGTTGGAGCTTAGGTTGCTGGTTGAGCCCGCGAGGGATTCGAGGCGTGTGTACCTGTCGAATGTGTAAAAAAAGAGGGAGCCTCCCGTGGCGATGGTTAGTCCGTCATAAAGGACAACGAGGTTACGTCGACGGTTGATGTTCAGATTCCAGATAGATGACCATCTCTCAGTCAAAACCCTACGGTCAATTACATACATGCAGACATTTTTTTACTCCCATCATCGCTGAATCTGCCACGTGATTCTCCTTCCTTTCGTGTGCCTTTTGTTACGAGTCCTTTGTGTCAGTTCCGATTTGAGATCGCCCTCTCCGAAGGACACAACCGTCAGGAACGCAGCTTATTCATGTATACGAGCTCGTTGCTCGACATTTTTTTCCTTCTGTCTAGAGATAAGGCGATCTACGCGGACATCGATATACCTATTGTATATAAAACTCGATCTTTTATAACTGCCGGCTTTTCCAGATGGAGATGTCAAATTTTCAAAGTGAAACCCTCGCGGTATGCGGGTATTATGTCCGACAAGATGATCCTTTTTCCTTTTCATACTAATCCCATGAGAATGAAGCTGCACACCCTGCTGCTGGTAATCTGGCACATGCCTAAGCGTAGATACGTTTAGACAACGACATTCAAACGCATATCTGCAATCTGCAGTTAATCCAAATCCAACAGACAACAAATAAACATGATTCCCAAGTTTTCATCGAAAACTAACAAATTAATACACAACGACGTATTCTCAATGTTCAGTTTTTCTTTGCTTGTTCCCTCAAAACTCCGCAGCCACTCGATGCAATGGAAACGAATTTCGCGGGTGCATGGTCGACGAAAAAACACAAATTATTCGTATCGAATTGACTGAGTGAAAAAATTAAGTAAAATTTCATGCGTTTGTACATTTTTTGTATTGTAATTTGTAATTACCTTATCGGTTGGAATTATTCTCGCTAATTACTTGCTGTCAATTAACAATCGAGGCGACTAAGATGTCAGGTAAGATGTAACCAATGAGAAATGGCAAAACTTATGATGGATCGATTCCACATTGCTGGGTGTGGTAAGGCAAGTAAGCGGAAAGAATGCTCGCCACAAGATTGAAAAGCGCTTCATGGAGAACGAACAGGATTTACACGTTGCTCATGGTGACAGAGTTGAAGGTAACACAGGACGCATACATGGTTTGTCAAATCTTCAAAATCCTCTTCGTGAATTCGCGCTGATTCACAGAAAAACCAAGCTTTACCGGGGGACGGTCTTCCCTTCGTACATATACGATCATATAACGCTGACACAACATTTCCGGGTTTGCTCGGGCAAGAGAAGCCTAACGTTGCTATATTCACTTCGGACAAAGTGCGTGATGCTTGACGAGAAGCTGATGTGAGTTTGCCTACGGATATGCGTTTGAGAATCATGTACAAAGATATTTATCATGGCAATAAAAGCCTTGAATCATCTGGAGAGGTAATTTCAAAATATTCTTTGATTCATATCTCCATCGATCGAC
This sequence comes from Campopleginae sp. 14b, assembly GCA_030522525.1. NCBI lineage: Eukaryota > Metazoa > Arthropoda > Insecta > Hymenoptera > Ichneumonidae > Campopleginae sp. 14b. Next base: position 6,267 of record JAPYYS010001034.1, read on the forward strand.
GAAAACGTTAAAAATGTTTGCGCAAAATATTCATTAATTTCATCGAATTATCTCAATTTTTGTAGGAGCGCAAGTAACAGAATAAAATTTCAGAAGAACCTAATTATTTGCATCAGCTTTTAGGAATATAATCAAATTAATTGCTTCAAGTTTATATCACAATAACTGTGTGAAGCTGCCTATCAAATCATGAGAAAATTTCGTTTGATCCATGTTCGCGTTCCGTTATAAATTGATCGTTTAATTAATTCAGACGAGCTCCGACGTGAATGGAATAGTAGGCAACAGAGAAGCTAATGCGTCGTGGTTCGCGAAAATAATCGTAACGTAATCGACGCAAACGGATGAGGGGGTTTATCGAAGGCGAGTAGTAAAGCGAGGGAGAGAGAAAGAGAGCGAGGAAGTGCTATGCGTTTTCGGTTACGGACTCGACGGTCACAAGGTAAACGAGTTTACGTGTATGATACTCGGGATAGACGGGGACCATACACACGGTTGAAAAGTTAGCGGTACGTATACGTTGCATTTTGGATCTCTCTTCTGGAGTTACTGGCGCGAACTTCGACTTGTTAAATTCGTCAAAGGCAAGTGCAAACGGTGGGTCAGCAAACCCGCCCGCGCACATAAACATGAATATGTACAGGTACGCGTATATATGGAGCTACAGTGTATGTTTGTCATCCACATATATGGACGATTGTACACATGGTTGCAAGCTCCTCTCGTGTCTTGTTAGGACTCCAACCCCTTCTATTATTCTCTCTCTCTCTCTCTCTCTCTCTCCTTTCGTCCCACAAACTAAAAAGCACTTCTGTATTATCATTTTATCTTGTGAACGAAAGAAAAATAGCAAACGTTTCCATCGTGTTATTTTTTGCATCACTACGTTCGTGTACCGGCCATGCATTCCTGTTTTCGATGCAATTTTTTCATGGCCATTGCAAACAAGTCGATTCTTCTCTCCTGCTCTTGCACATCTCTCTACCTCTTCCCACTCGGGTCAGTCAGGTGCTCCATGACGTATGATTTCTCATATGTACATAAATATGCGTAGGATGCGACCATGTATTCTCCAATACCGACAAATATTCAATTCCTTCCTTGATATATACCTAACGGACTGCATAACAGTCCGACTGTTGTATGCACTCCTACCCAATATTGCTTTACGATAAATAATTCACATTCGTTCCTCAGCAATCTCGAAATATGTATTTGATTCTATCCATTATCAACCAACGCTTACGTTACTTTTTCTGCGACTGTTTTTTGTGGATTAAAGCTGCAGGAAATTCATGATATATCCTTTTTTTTCTTCGATGGCTCTCCGATCGTGCGTTTTCTATGGAATATCAAAAACGTTTATGCTTTCAAGTCGATTGATAGAAAGGCTCAAATGATGCTCACAGTGCGCCCACGCATGGCAAATGTTCCATTCTTGATGGATAAAAAAAAAAAGTATTTAATAGTTATTTACTTCTTATCGTATGCTCTGGTGCATCCAGATAGTGGATAAATCTTCCTTGTCGATATATTTCGTCGTCTCATATCATGGACTCGCAACAGCAATATGTTGAGTATTTTTAGGATTATATAAAAAGTAGGAACGTCGCAATGTTTACATGTATATTTGCAAAGCTTTGTGAACATGAACATATGCGAGCCTGTAAAAGTTATGAAAGATATTTCCTGATATTTACGGATGGGATCCTCTTAGATCGCTCGAAACCAATTTACCGAGATGGAGCAATAAAAATATCGGGGTATCTAGGTCCGGCCAGTGCTGCCAGTCAGATAGAAACTCTTGTGCATACAGATATATGTGCGCTGTTGGTGCTCGAAATGGTTCGCGACACAAAGGAAGATCGGATATAAAGAAGCTCGATAAACGGCGGGTCAAAAGAATTGGTCGAAGATGAGACTAGAATTGCTGGACCAGCCCGTTTCGGGATTGAAATACTGGCAAGTTGGACGACCAGCCGAAGAGGCCAGATACGCGTTTGGAAGATGGAATCAAGTCAGAGAAAGAGAGAGACGAAGAGAAGAGAAGAGAGAAATTGAAGAGACATGCCGATTCGCTGGTAAAACTCGTGAGACGTTTTTACGACGAAGGCTAAGCGGTTGTAACTCTCAACCGTTTCTACTCTGTACGGGACGTGGACCCTCCTTCTCTCACTCTCCCTTTCTTTCCTGCTTCCTCTCCCGTCCCTTTGTTTTTACCGCCCTGCCAGCTGGGAGATCAGGGTGTGAGCTTTTTGCAACGTCAACTCCACAGGCATCGCAAGACGACGCCTTAATTCCAACACGTGCTCTCGTCCTCGACAACCACTATCTGTTCTCCACCAAAGCAAACGCCCATTTCTACGACCAATTTCTACCTCATTACTTGACCAAACTTTGACAGCTTGAATTATCCCACGAGGAGAACATTTCTCAACTAATTTCATCATCAAATTAAACCGTTTCCAATTCGATTGCCACCAAATTCATCAAATTACATCCAAACGCGATTATCCATCGAAATTTCGTCTCACACCTCTATTCCTAGAGTCTCCGCGACGTTCGGACGATGCATGCAAACGCCTTACACTCTTTTTAATTATTAGGGAGAAGAAAGAAGTGTCACTCAGCCCTTAACATTGAAAAACGCGAACCAGTTCGTTTTGAATACCACGCGAGTGGTTGACCTTGTCTCTCTTAATCTTTTACCAGCGCGAGTTCTGAGTTCTTTGAATCTTCCATCATGGCAACAAACTTTTAGAAGTTGCCGCGTGGCTCTCGTGTTTTTATCGCACAGTTGAGTTGAATGACAATTAGAGAGCTCTCTGCAATTGGGCAGCGCATCGTAATATCGATTATCGGGAGTTCGAATTCCATTTCGGAATAAACGCGGGTGTGAGATGAATCTGATAGATATCCGGTGTAACGAAATATATGGAGCGGAAGTTCTCATCGGGATGCTCGGATTTATAACGCATTCTCGTCCATTTTAAGTTATTGACGTGTTGGAATATCGCGAGAGGTCGACTCACTCTTTTCCCTTATTTTTCGATCAAATGTCTCCCTCGCTGACTTAGACTGTAGTCGTTGCCACCACCGGTTATAGTTTCTATTATGACCGTGCAGAGCCATGGCGTCGGCGGATTTTGACATGGCATCGAGCCAGCATCGCATCAGCCACCAACGAATGAGCCTAGCACTCCGACGACCCTTCCCGACGCAGTGTCTCGAATTTCTAGTAAAACCCATTCACTCCCGAGCCGAAATCCAGCATTCGCCGTTCCGCATCCACTCGTCTTGCCTTCTCGTGAGATTTTTCGCATTCAAACGTGTCCGAATCGATTCACACACTCCTCGATGGAAAATTAATGAGTAAAAACGGAGCAATAATTTATTTAAGAAACAAATGTTGAATCGTGGGAAAATGCTGACGGCCGGAAACGTAGAATTGACAGTAAATAAGCAATTAAATTTGTATAAGGCCAAGTGGAAATTGTCCGAAGTTAATCGATGACTGAATTGAACGAATTCGCATTAAATTCGCCACTAATTTTTGTCTTTATTTGTAAAGGGAACCGTCAACATTAAATACGAAGTATCAGAAGAATCGGTGACGAAATGTAACATCTTCTTTAATGCAGAGTCTGCATGTGTTCACTTTGAATGAGCATCGAGAAAACAGGACAAAATCACTGGCCTACATTGGAGTTAGCCCATGGATGGAAGTTTGTAGTTGGGTGTATATACCGAAGAGATATATTTTGTACATATACCTCGAAGCCTGGTTTCCCCTTGGGCTCGAGAGACGGAATGATAGCGTATTTATTTACCGTGGGATATGGCGAGAGGGTAAAAGACGATGTGTATCCCGAGCTCTCGGAATGCTCGTAACTCGTAACTTGGAGCGACGATGCCACCGATGGCTCACGCTTTCCGGCTCTTCTTCAGCGAGCCCAGGAGAGAAAAGATTGAGAAAAAGAGTGATAAATTTATATGTATGTATATATGAAGAAAAAAATATCCTAAGGAGACGAGATGAAAAGAGGAGCGCTGGCGCCCCGGAGCAGTAATGGCGATTTTATGTTGCGCCCGATGGCCTTCCTCTGCCGGCGTTCCGGAAATGCGCTTTTTATTCTTCCTTTCTCCTTTCTCTTATTATTATCACTGACAGGCTCCAACGTAAAAAGAAATACGAACAACGCACATTGAAAAATCTTTTTGTGGCACGCGCAAGAACAAGGGAGGCAGATATCGAGGCTAGAGAGGCTAGCTGTGCAATAAGGGAGAGCGTATACAGTCTGACAGACTTTGCTCGTACATCACACTGGCAAATTCTTCGTTTTGTATCACCCTCTTCATTATTTTGGGGAAGCTTCGATATAGGGATCGATACAATACATCTTTCTAAATACACCGGGACCAGCACCGGAAACAGATCTCGTTTCTCTATTTTTACCTTTTTTTTCTTCGCCATTGTGACACTTTTTCTTCGAATCCGAAAATACTGTCGGGACAATAGCGAGGAAAAAAAAAGATTGGTCAATTGTTTTTGTACATAAGAGTGTGGCGCCCTTTGTTTAGCGAACCAGTTCGTAGTAATGATTTTATATAACGAGAGAGAGAGAGAGAGAGAGAGAGAGAGAGAGAGAGAGAGAGAGAGAGATTCGTCGTCGATCGAAAATCTCTCTCGTGCGTTAGCCAAAACACATAGTTTCTCTAAATTGCACGCTTAGACACCTCATTCGTATAATACGTTGTTAGTCAGCCCTGTATTTTTGGAACACGTGATAGAGCCTCGTTTGCACATGATTTTCGACACGTTTTGAAAAGGGTTTAAAGAGGGGAACAAAAAAGTTAGATGCCACGAGGGAAAACGAGGAAGGAGATCACTTTGCGAAGAAACGAAATTCTTGGAGCTCGAAAATTCCATAATACCAATCGAACATTTTAACGGAGGCTCTGCTTCGGTATACACGAGAAATCTTCGGCTCAATAATTATAGGACCGTGCTCCGAGGTGCAGAATCCTAAGGGCGATGAAACGCGAGGCGCCGTTTTATAAATTGCTCTTGCCGCTCGAAACCTTCGCTGCTCTCGCCCTAGCCGCGAGTTCTTTTTTTTTTTCTGTTTCCTCTTTCAACACGCGAGCGTATAAAAGCGATCAACATCTTTCGCCCAGGCTTGTCTATAATTCTTAAGCACCAGGACTTACGGAGCCCGCTACCTGCCACGTTGCCAGAGCGAGGCAAATTAATTTGATGAATCGATGTAAAGTTCGATTAATTAATTTCGTTCAATTAAAAAAAAAAAAAAAAACACAAAAATCTTACATCCGAGTATAAAAAGCGCTCGAGTTTGCACTGGCTGGATTCTTTTCATTCAAAATTTTTTTTCAAATTATCTCGGAGCCAAATATTTCGAGTAATAATCCGAAAGTTTTCCTTCAATTTGACAGGAACGCTTCTAACGACACTAAAAATATATATATGTATATAAACGCGCATACTATTCTCGAATTTCTAAAAAATTCTCCAGCTCCGAAAACGTTTTTTTTTTTTACTTTTTAATAAAGTTGTCTCTGAAGACAAAGTGAAATAAACAGAAAAGCAGTGATACAAATGCAATGCGATGAATGCAATCAGATTATGGCAAACAATAATTATTGCACGTTTAAAAAAAAATGAGTAAGCATAAACATTTTTTTTCAAATTTCAGTATAAAAGTTGACAGATTTAAAAAAATTAAGTTCACGTTGTAGTGTATAAACAAAACAGGCTTTTTTTCAGCCTGCTTTTGTAGGGAAAAGGGTATGTGCGAATATGCGAGGGCGTGTGGCCGTCAGACTACACGAAGTTAGCAGCTGGTAAAGAGCTTAAGTGCATGGAGTACACGTAGGTGGTAGAAAAAAGGCAATATTGAAAGGGTGTATGTAGCACGGAACTCGTGGCTGGTACGTAAAGGGGAAGAAAAAAAAAGTGTTAGGAAACGCGTGAGCACGATTAAATTTCCTTCCGCGATGAGGTACAGCATAGAACGCTACGTATATGTGAACGTATGTAAAGAAGCACATATTTATGAGCTAGGGTTGCTCCTCGAATGCCAGGTTGTTACCAGCTTGGTGTCCAAGAGCTTTCGTTCCCACAACGTGTACCAAGAGGGATAAAATGGATAAAATACAACATGAGATCGGGGTAATGTGAATCACTGCTCCGAGGAGAATAAACCACCGCACCGGTATAACCACGAGCGAATATTTTTTCTCACAACTTAGAGCGAGCATTTCATTCTGAATGCTAGAATTTTTCTGCATTCAAAAATACTTTATTGTCATTTTTGTTTTTACCCTCAATCCTTGCGATTTCGTATCTGCCATTTTGGATACGCGGTATTCCTCAGAATAAAGGAGAAATTCTGGCAAAGCTACATTCGAACTGCTTGCCCAATGCTGTAGAATTTTTATGTGACTCCATAAAAATATAACTATGCGAATCTAGTTTGGTCTCGCTCGTCCCACCAGACTCTTCAAGTTTATATGAGAAGAAGAAGAGTTAAGAGAGAAGAGTTGGTGACATGCCGATCGAAAGCTTATAAATCCGATTTTTTATATGGTTCTCTAGGGTACACTAAAAGACGAGACGACGTCTAAGAGAAAAAGGAGCGTCCGAACTCCGCGGAGAGTGTTGTCACGAAATTTCGTTTTACCTCGCTTAGGTATACAACAATGTATCGATTCTCGCGAGCACGAGGTCGAGGCCGAAGCATAACCGAGTCACGAATAACCTCAGCAACCTACCGTTCCTAAGAAAATCTACGCTTATTGAAAAACGAAATAAAGAGAGAGAGCTCACCATCCTCAACGGGTTTTTCCATGAGCTTCAATATCTTTCCTCCCTTGAGTTTTCTTTTTCTGCTCCTACATGATCTGTATCACACGAGGCCAAAGAAAATATATTAAAAATTGCCAAAGGCAAAGAACGATGAAGGATGACGACCGATTAGGAAAGTACAAGAAAAACTCTTGCTCCAAAAAAATATAAACATTTGCGAATTTCTGACACAGCTTTTGACACCACGTTCTTTTCCATTTTCTTGCGATGTTCCGTCGCTGCAATCCAAGAGGTCAAAACCCTTCAGATATCCCAAAATGGTTAATTCATCCTAATTTTTTTTTGTCTCGTTGCAGCATCCAATGTGGTTATTTCTGTTTTCTGCGGTTAAACTTATTTTTTAGAAAAAATCAGGGCGTTCTGGAAAATCATGAGAAATTTTCTGGTCCTTTAAATTATCAAAAAAAAAAAAACAAAATATCGTTCACAATGTCCGTGGGCAGTGAACAAGTCTCTGGAAGTTGCCTCTCAATGCGCATGTGGAGCAAGCATTTGTTGAGCTGTAAAAAATTCCGCACGTACTGCGAGCTTTTCTATAGAATTTCTCTTTTTTTTGCCATGAACAATAACGAAATCGTCGTCACGGCGTAAAATAGCCTGATTCTTAATTTGTTCCATTGCTGAAGGCGAGCCGGAGCATACCGGTTGAAAATTTACTCGGAATGTGTAGGTTGTGGAAATTTTCACTCGGGTCATCCAAAGCGGTTGTACGTACTTGTGGATAATTAGTGACAAGAATAAAACCGTCAAACGTTCATTACATCTGTGGCGAGAATACCAGAGAAATAAAAATTACTCTCGGTCTATTTCGTTGGTATACGAACAACGTGAGCTCCCTATGAATCACGTGTGCGACAAACTGAAACTTTATTTCGAGTTACTCAATTTTCATGACGCGTGTAAATCCACGTTTTTTTCATTGTTGTTACTGAATATTGGTAAATGCATTTTTTCGGATATTCGAGATGTTTGAAACAGTTGGAAAACTGTGAATCATCGACAGCCAATTCGTCAAAGATACGAGTTGGTCGAAAAAATGGACGAGTAAAAAAAAGGAAAGAAAAAAAAAGAACGGGAAACAAAATACGAGAATTCGTTGTTCGGAAACGCAGGTCGTTGATTTTTTTCACGTTAAATCCGTCCCGTTGGGTATTGGTGCGGTTCATTTTAATTCACTGGTATATACTCTCCGTATGCGAGAAGCCTGGACAACCAATCGTGAAATCGCAGCTGCCTGTTTGATTTGCCGGACCCACAGGTCCCGGCGAGACAAGAGAACCTTGCTGTATGTTCAACATCGATCGCCAAACCGATCGATCCAACCTTTCCAACCTTTCCAACATATCCAACCTTTCCATTCTCCAAAAATAAATAATAAAAAAAAATTCATTAATGTGCAAATTGAAAGGCGAGGCTGCATCTCTATTAACAACATCGTAATTCAATCTCCCGAATTTTCTGTCTCGCTTTCTGTAACACTCTCTTCGTCTTCGTATACCGAGCAGCGATTATAGGACTCAGTATCAGAATAAGGGAAGCGGTGACGTGTCTCCCCCATGTAATTATGTGAAAAGTGTCATTTTTCATTCTCGAGACTGTTACGACTCCAGAGAAAAACTCAACGCGTCCCTCCATCAATATTAACGAACAATTTATTATAATTATCCTGGAATCCGTTAAGAACCAAAATTGTGTAACAAAAATATTTAGTATGTGGTTTGCAACGAAATATTTCCAAGACAAATCGTTCAGACCAAAAGTTGCAGCTCGAACCAACGAGTCTGCGATGCTGCCGAAAAAAACTCATGTGAAATGTAAGAATGAGATCGTTCGATTGAACTGAGCGGAGATTTTTTTCCAACGATACCGTCGAGTCGATCCGATTATTGAGATTCACAGACTAGACTATAAGCAGAGCTTATAAATTCTTAATTATTATGTTCATAGTCCACAGTTTTCCATGGCCTTTGGAGTCTCAGTTTTTTACGGCGAGAGTAATTGCAGAAAAATGGGAGTATGCATGGTTGTCATGAATTGTTGAGGATTCTCGGAACGATGACGATTCGGTACGTGGAGCAAACGATTGAGGCAGACTCGAAAGACATCCGAGGTATATCTATGTTTGTTGCATTATTTCCGAGGCCCCTCCAGACTGTACACCAAAAGCCGCTTGCTCTTGCTCGTTATGGGAGCGATTTAACCCCCGTTGACCTCGCGACTCCGCAGCATCGTGATCCTACGCTTCACTCATCTCACTCACATTCTCCATGTCCCTCTCTGTCTCGCTTTCACCTCTTCTTTCTCTCTTGATACGCTCTCCCTAATGGGGTTTGGTACCACACACGTTAATGTACACGTGTAATACGTGCTGGCCCTAACAATATGCTTGGTATACATGTATATCATATACTGAGCAGGAGAACGAGGAGAGAAAATATGATACGTATGAGTGGGTCGGTGTGGAAGCTTGTGCCACAGTCCAGACCGAAGCTATTAATACATGCCTCAGCCAAACGGTAATTAGATGGACGTTACTCCCCTCACTGGAATTGGAGTAATTAGATTTAATTGGCACGAGAAGGAGCGACCCCGCACACACGCGGTCGCTGGCCCTCACCATTATTGTCTCATTCCGGCCTCGACTTATTCTTTCACTTTTCTAACAGCAGCAGGCTTCTCCAATCCGTTCCGAATTCTTGGATACATTTTTTTCTTCTTTACGTTCAAATCACCTTAAGATTATAAATCGCACCTCAGTATTGCTGGCAATTTATTTTTTGTATTTGGTTCCAAGATGCAGCGTGGTTTCGCGTCAAAGAATGTCATTTTTATTGAATTATTAACCGTTCGGACATGTCAGAGTTTTTTTTTTCAGCACGTTGCCCGGAAGCCCATAATTAGGCATTCTTGCGGCTCATCATACCGCCGCAAATCATATGTATACCGAATCACCGGAAATGCCAAAGACATGCTTTGCCCAATTTCATCGCCACGTCTTATCGCCGAATCCATTATTTCTTTCCGTTGCATTTCTCAGGCTCGTGACTCACGCGACAGCTGTTACTGGAAACAAATTCTCTTTGAATCCTCTCATGAAATTATTTTTTTCCCCACCTTTCAAAATTGTATTGTGGAGATTTAAAAAACTCCAATGAATTATATCGAGAAAATCGTATTCTCCGGATGCGTCATTTTTAATTCGAACGTTCGAGGTTAGAAAGGAGAGTGAAAAAAAATAGATTGTGTCATAAACGGACTTGGCTGCCGCCTATCGATACGACTGTACACGTCGAACGATCATTCATCCCTGGTTTATAGGCATTCAAAGTCAAAAGTTCGTTTTTTGCTTTGACAGATCATAACTCGTTATAAAAAATAGTGCAGGAATATTGGTCACGACCATAATCGAAGCGGTATGTGGACGTTGCCTCAATGTTGATCAATTGGTAACCAACAGAAAAAAATAGCACACACTCGCCATACGCCGTTTGAAAAATGTGTAAAAAAATGGAATGATTTTTTCTTTTGATGCTTCATCGAAGATATTGACTTCACTCGAAGGGACGAGGATTAAAAACTTTTTCATGCGACATTTGAAACGCGAGCCACCAAACGTTCGAACGCAAACTTTTTCCATAGTGTTTTGCAGTTGTATCCATTCATTCGAGAGCGACATGAAAATCCTTTGCCAAAAGTGTGATCCCAAGGGCTTTGATAAGTTGATATGTCCATTTTCCTTTATAAAATCATTTTCCCATTTAAATATAAATTACAAAGCTAATGCCTCGCTGAAAAGGACGAAGAAACGAGAGACTCAAGAACGGAAGCCGCTAGTTCAATTTCATCAACCGCCCTTTTGCTTCGGAGCGCGTCTAGTACATCTACCGATATGATTGCATAACTCGTCGAGAGCGTTTTGGTATTCGGTTATGAGAGTATTATAGAATACGTCCAATAAATTCATGCACCACGACCATACGAAGCAGCTGACCGTTGCTATGCATCCCGGTCGTTATTAGTTATGTGAGCCCCCACAAAGCTTATCATTTTTCTTCGACTCGTAGTCAATCGAGGATACGATTTCCACCATAAATTCATCGACAAAAATCACTTCTGCTCTCATTCTTCTCACAGAAATTCTCTCCCCGGACAAATATTTTTTCAATCTCGGTCTTTCAATGCGCACTTAAGAATTTAGAGGTATTGGAACTTTTAAATTCCGTAAGGATTTAAAAGGTAAATTAATCCTTAAAAGTTTTGCTTACATTTTTATGAAACTGTTTTTAGAACGCGTGGAAAAAAATTTGTACACATTGTGCTGTCTGATGGGAAAAATACACACGTGTGTGTAAGTTTATCATTAGACCGAGGCTATGAATGAGTAGACATTGAGTTGGAGGAGAGTTTATACAGTGTCGAGTGAGCTTTCAGGTTGAAAGGCACGAAATAATGATATCGTGATGTCTTTGGGAGAGGGTGCCGCATCTGGTATAACAAGACTTTGCCCATTCGTCGATGAAACGTACATCATCATCGCGGAACGTTAGTTTAAATGTGCGGACACGCCAACGGCAATTCAGACTCGTCAGTGCGAAAGCCTCATTTAGCAACACTGCCGCATACATATATTTTCTCTGACTAACGAGGCACTGTATATAAGAGAATTTATATACAAATATGTGTAGGCGAGTCGAGGTAACTGAGAAAAAGACTTTTCGCTGCCGGAGAAGCAACGCGAGGGTAGTAGCCACTCGCGGCCACTACTACCCTCCCGGCAGTCTAGTAAATCCCACTTCCCGGCGATATATACAAAATGAAAAGAGAAGGATAGAGTGAGATAAGATTTTATTAGATACGGTGAAAGATCAAAGTACGACGTAAACCTGTATTTCAGGGTGCAGCGAGGGAGTTGAAAACGAAAGTATACGAAAAGCTCTTGATGTCTCGTAATGAGTCCCGAACCTTGAGCTCAAGAGACGAAGCTAAAAGATAGTCAAGAAATGGAGTTAAATAGAAAAGCAGAAAAGAAATATCCTTGGCTTGGAGTTTCCTAAAGGAAAATTGCATGCCCCGGATATCAATTATCTCGCATTAAAGGCGTACAGCTCAATGATGTACTCATTTTATTATGAATTTGGAAGATTAGGGAATCATTTGAAAGATTCTCTTGGAAGAATTTTCCGGAGCAGAGAGACAAAGAAATTTTTCCTTTCAATTTTTTTCTATCGAGACAAAATGCTCCATGGAATTTTTTATAACACACATTGATCGAATTTTGTTCGTATATGTAATGAATGCAAAGGTTGAGGAAGCGGTAAGGTAATAGTAGAATGAGACCAAGAGGATGGAAAATTAAATGTTTTAAAAGGTAAGCGAGAAGTGAGCTCTGCTCTGGAAATTGGGCATGCCCTTATCGCTCGCGGAAGGGAAGGAATAGAGGCGGAGAATAAGACAAAAACTATTTAAATTGAAACCGAAGCTTTCCCGAACGTGTAGCAGCCCTTTCTCATTCACGCTCGTTTATATATTTCTCTGACCTCTTTTCACTCTTTTTCGCTTTACACTTTCTCTCTCACTCTCTTTCGAGCTGCATTCTTCCAGATCGTTTTTCCTTTAGCTCGGCACACAGCCTTCGAAAAGGAAGCGGGAACGTAGGGTGAGGGCGGGGAAAGGAGCAGTCGGGAGAACGGTAGAAAAGCTCAGCGATTCCAGCATCGCCAACTAAGTAGAAGTGGATCTTCTCGCACTTTGGAAATTGCCTCCTAAATCGCAAAAGGTGATTCCCGATCGAGCTAGTTCGTAAATTATAGACTCTCTCGTGTGAAGAGGAAGATTTCTGCAGATGAATTGGTTCCCGCACCATATTCCGCTCTTTATCTATCAAACTTTACCCCAGGATTCAAATATTTACATCTGTTTAAATAATCGACACCCCACTGTAAAAAATATGAATGGATTTGCGTTTTTCTCTCCACAGAAAAAGCAATGCATCGACTAAATATTCAATTCTTTCATCGTAAAAAAAATAAGTCAAACTTTATTCCTACCCTTTCTAAATTTCGCTTACTCTCGAATTCATCAAACCCGGAAAAAATGAAAGATTTACTCACAGCCTAGTCACATTGTCTCAGCTTTGAAATGAGACTCGATGCAATCAAAAAAAATTATTCCACTCATTTCGCACGAGGAAGTTCGTATCCATTGAATTTTTTAATGAAATTATGGATGGGCTCCCAGATTTATAAAAATCCATATCACATTCTACTGGAAATGCCTTGATAAGCGACATGAAGTTAATTTTAAGTGTATCTGTGAACCTCAGAGAATTAAGGGGCTGGATGGAAACAAGTGTCTGCAAACTAATCGAGCAGATCTGAGATGTTCTTGCCTCTGGACCCTTGATTACACTCCCGTTTACCAGACGAGCACCTGGCAAAATTTGATGACTCTATATAATACATTAAGCATATTCGAGCGAATAAAATGCAAATGAATCTTGGCAGGATTCATTACTTGGTTAGCGTAGTATAACGAGTTTTCAGACTCCTCCCCAAAAAGATGAATTACCGGTTGCGTCGACCAAGGATTTATGCATAACTGAATTTATTTAAAACTCACCATAGGAGTCAGGAAGCCTCGAAATAGCGTGCTACTATTATACAGCCGGTTAGTTCCAGGAGTAGGCCGTCTTAGTCCTCCACTAGAATCTGCCTCAAAAATCTGATCGATTAATATAAAGACTGCGAAGCAGAAATGACATCATTTATTGAGCACACTCGATCGAATTAACGAGGTCATAGCGAGAGGTTGTTCAGTAGACAGAGTTTAATATTCGTAAACCGTTGGAAAGTCCACACTCGATCTGGGTGAGACAAAAATTGACAACAATCCACCGGAAATCTGAGTAAGAAGCGGCGGAATTTCATTGATAAAAATTTTAAGATCTTGACGGGATTTTTTTAATTTCTGGACCGAATTGGTTCATACTTTTTATACAGATTTCGCTTCACGTGCTTGATTTAGAAAGATCACGGTAGATACAGGCTCACTAAATTTTCGTAAGGACACTGACCGTAGGAGAGCCGACAAGGAGATCCAATCACTATTTATTATTTCGGGACCGAGACGTGCCAAGGAAGGCGTGACTCTGACTTTGGTCAAGACTTCTTTTACGATTCGGAAAATGTGGAGATTGCGAGGATTCAGTAGATAAGAGAAAAAAAGGAGGGAGATGGAGACGAGCGAAGGGGCAGATTGTCACAAAGGTAAAGCGTGTTAGAGGAGTCAGCGGGTTTGGCGTCGATAAGTGATATTTTGACTATTTTCAGAAGGACCGAAAGGATCCAATAAGATGGCAGATTTGAGTTTGTGTTGGATGTATATCTTCATTGACTCATTTAGGCGCGTGCTATAGTTTGATACGCGGAGAAGGACTCGTCTTTATTTCGATCATCTTTCCCCGAAATAGTTGCTTCGTATCTGTATGCGTGTATAAATGTAGAAGCAAAAAAAACGAAAGGATTCCGATCCGTATCCCAACGTTTCGCAGTTCGAATAGCGCGAGGTGTGAAAATAAGTCGTAACCATTTTCTGAGAGAACGACTTCCGTTGGGTTTCTCGAATCTCAGAGATTCGCGCGATCTCAATGCTGAGAGAAAAGCTTCGATTTTTCGGATCCGATGCTAAATCGTATGGCCGCGCATTCCTCTGAATGGCAACGGACGAGATACATACTCGAATTATATCGATTCAATTTAATTTGGATGAAAACCCGTGGCAGGATGACCGCTCCGGATAAGAGGTTCTAGGACCCTCAGGACCTTTTTCTTCAGCCATGAAAAGTTACGCTCGAAAGACATACGCGAAGAGCATCAGACTCCTACACTCTCGCACACATGCTGGAAAATCTACGCCGAAGGGTTGAAACGAAGCAATCCCCGAACATGTCGCTACAATCCTGACCCATTTATCGCTCTCCCTGGGAAACGTTGAAAAACCTCACGGACATAATCTCGTATATATATACTTTCACATGCATGATCTTTACGCGTGTGTGTATGAGCAATCCTCCTGAACGATATAGGACGCAGCAGCATCGAGAGTTCTTAAAAAGTTGTACGACACAAAATCCTCATCGAATCTATGTATATTCAGGCGAGTTTTTGACTCAAACCTTCAGCTCACGATTCTCATACTTTCTGAACCTCTCATCTTTTTCAAGCTTATATACCTTCCATTTCTATTTCTCGTTTTTATAGATATATATATACAGTTGGAAGCATTGCTGTCTATCTACGAACGTACCATATCGCGACAGCCTTCGCTCTTGCTTTTCTCCTTCGTTATTCCGAACACACGCGCCTCGTTCACGCCTCTTTTCACCTCGGCAAAAATGCTTCCCAACATTTTCATCCGTCGAATATATATATATATATATATATATATATCGCGCGTGTACCGTATCCCCTATATTTACCGAAGAATAATACAATGCATTTTCGAGCAACATACTCGATCGAAGGAAAACATTGCAAGTTTGTATAAAATGTTTATTTTCTCCGTTTCCTCAAGCACCGAAGACCCGGCGCATACATCGAGGAAATTGCTCACCGCGTTTCATTTTCAACATTCATGCTTTTCAATTCTACCCACGCCATCGATCAAAATGTATGAGTGTGATAAGATGTAGATTCCAACTCACTCCCGGTTTCTCAATGGCTTACAGACGTTTTCCACCTACCGATTCCGAACGAAATCCCATCGAAATCGTTGAAAAGTCTCCAAGTGAAGATTAATTGGTTGCTTTCGGAATCCTGACGTGAATATGTCATTTCATTTTATAATAGTTGACCGTGCGATAATCTGTACGTTCGTAATCCTTGAACAAAAATCGTAAGCGTAAGCTCGTTGACAATAAAATCTCGAAATTTTCATAACGGTGTAACTTTATGGTTCAATATAAAAAAAAAAGAGAATTACGTTCTTCTGGTTTTCTCGTATCGTCCTAGAAATATTGCAAGGACGAGAGGAACTCAGCAAGAGCAGAGTCCTTGATTCGTCGATGTGGTTTGCAGAGAGAGATATAGATATTTGCTGCATCCTTGTCTGATGGTAACCGGTAAATTTGCCAATTTATATGTTTGACAAACATCGTGGCAGGCGTCAACAAATTAAGTCAGCAATGCCGGCCACCACCTCAAGAAGCATAGTGCCTATGTGCATGTCTCTATGTGTGTATTATATACAGACATACACGTATATAGCAGATAAAGCAGGTGCAGAGTGTTCAGAAGCATATAACCAAGCCCTGGAACGACGTCGAGCGAGGACCTTGCTGTGGCCTGAAAATGGCCTTCCCCTCGCCCTCTCGCTATGTCTTACCCTTCCTCGCTCCATCTCTCTCTCTCTCTCTGGTTCACTCTCTCCGTGTTGGATACCAAACGACGAGAGCTTCAAAGTCAATAAAGTAAAGGGTTGATGCTGGTGGCAGCGGTACAGTAACGACGGAAACCTTGGAGTAAAATGAAAAGAGAAAAATATTTTCTTACCACTAGTTATTTGTGGTTGTTTATGTGATTCGGTAATAAAACTAACGAAACAACTCGTCCCACGCTTTATTGACCTATTTTGGTTAGGTGCCGTACGTCGAAGTATATTCAAACTCTGTGCTCTTTTTCCTTTAATTACCGTCACAATAAAAAGTCTATGCCGCATGGAACAAAGTTCAACCGTCACTCCCAGGAACTAGATTGTACGATTTTACACAAGTTTTCGTAACTCGAGTTCAACCATTTTATTTCTGAGTTTTTTCGTGCTAAAACCTTCATGATACGTTTGCGACAGAGTGCTGAAAGATTTTCCACAAAATTCACAAAAATGCTGAGCCAGCAACGCTAACTCAAGGGCTGTATCGTTTTTTCTACCTTACAAACAATTTTCTGATACCAGAACACTCCCCTCTTGCACTTTAAGCTAAATTTTTACTTTCTTTTTTCATTTTTACGAACTTCGTGACTCTCGCCGGGACGATGATGAAGTTGCAGTTTTTTCAAAATATAAATTCACTTCAAAAGATCAAGAGTTAACTCGATTGAAGAGAAAATAATGAAAACTGGATCTCTGCTCCAGCAAAAACGTGAGTAAAAAAATTTTATTTTTATTTTTTGTAAAGACTTTTAGACGTTGAATAAACGTTCGATATGTTGTCCAATTGTTGGATTCAATTTGGAATGAAAAATAAAATTTTCTTCGAGGCTCGTAATTGAACAAATTCGGTCGTACATTGCCAAGCCGATCAGCGAATGATCTGCAAAGCTCTGGCACATTCCCGTCAAATTATCCGCTGTTATGCCGTCTCTTATCGTGTTAAGCGGGAGAGATTCGATCCTCCCCACCTAGGAGCTCGAGGTTCTCGACGAGATAGTACGAGCTTCGGTGTGTGTACATAATTCGACGAGGAAGCATCTGGTGCTTTAGCTCTCAATCAAGTAGGTGGTGTTCTATATATAGTGTATCGCAATTACAGGTACCCATCCAGGCTCTGCGACGAGAATTAAGGGCTTGACTGGACCGACGAGATAGGTATCGATTACATTTGAACTTGAATTATTTCCTCATCGGTCGTCAAAATCCAATCGTTTCTACATCTTCGAGTCAGCGTCACGAATACGATCCAATCAATTTAATTATCGTGTTGATCGCATAGAAAAAAAAATTCTTATGCAGTTTCATAGAATTGTGCGAGAATTTCGATTCTGGTTAATCAAGTCAGTTCTATGTGTGATTTTAATGTTTTTACCATGCGTATTGGTTTAGAAAGCATCGGTAACCACGAGCACGGACGGAGAAAGAGTAATGAAAAATGTTAATCCAATTTGTTCCATTGCTGATTCATTTATTTCCAGATTTTCTACCGTATCTCTAATTAGTAAAAGAAAATAATTGGATTATCATTTTTTGTACATTCTCAAAAAATATTAAAAATTTAAATGGATGAAAATATCGAGGGAGAAATAGATTCACGTTGCATCGAAATTTGCATCGATCTGACGAGCCTGAAAAGAGTTGGGTAAAAATTTCAATGTGGAAGATGGTAAATGCGAAAAAAAGGGGAAGGAAATAGGGCGAATACTGCAACAGAAACTAATAATGGCATTTAATGGGGGTAAAACGGTATATTTGTCTTGCTTTAGAGCTGCTCTGATAAAACTCGTTGATAACGAGTGCGAGATGAGAGTGTGGATAGAACGAAAAGCGGCACGTAAATTCGAACCCTTCTCTTGCGATGTGGCTTTAGCACCAGGGTTCTCTGCTCGTAGTTGCAATCGAGAGCCTGAGGCGCCTAACGAGCGCGAGAGGTCGTGAGAGCGAGAGAGAGAGAGTGAGAGAGAAAAGAGAGTCGAGATGCACACCGTGAACACTTCTATCCGGGAGCAGCGAGAGAGCGTCCGGTCGGTGTGCTATGGCCTCTGGAATTCAAGGGTCGTGCACCAAGAGGAGTTGGTGCTCTCTCGAATCGCGCGAGACCGCAGGGTAATTTCCATGTGGGGTGTAATCGTTTCCGGGGCTTGACCTCGCACACCCTCTGACCATCTTTCTCCCTCTCCCCCTCCCCTCACCTCTCTCTCTCTCTCTATCTCTCTCCTACTGTCTCTCTCATTCTCTTGCTTTCTCTCTGGGCTGTTACCCCCATTTTAGCTTCCTCTCTAGCTATGTGGTTATACTCCAGTTTCAAGACCACCTTTCTCCTCGGACGTATATCTCTTGCCACGCTCTGTACGCAGCACCATCGGGGTACGAGAGCACAGCCCGGTCCCGGAGCTTCCCGGAGTTGGATATATTTCGTATAATCGTATAATGGACAATAAATCATGGAAGTGTTTCGAAAAAACATATTAAAAAAACAATCTTCCCACACAAACGCGCAATCTCTCAAGTTTCTAATTACTTGTTCACTTACTCGTTTAATCTTTCTTCTGTCTGTTCATTATTTCGCTGAAACTTTACACGCACGTTTTACTCGCAACCTTCGTGGTCACTTTTATTACAAATTTGAGATTTATTTTTCCCATTATTCTGCTCAACATTAGACCTCCACGAAGTTGGCTAAAAATACATTTGCTAAATGTAAATCCAGTGAAAGAAACATTTCAATTAGTAAGGCTCGAATTCCCAGTTTGATTTGCGGGCAAACAAAATCAATTAAACAAAACACGTGTAAGCAAATATTTTTACCCAGGAACAATCGTCATCAAGAGACAATCACATTATTTATAGTATCACGATCGTACGTCAACGAATATACATTTCCAATGCATCAATATTAATTTCAACTGCTCCATTCCGTGCTTGGCATCGATCATTCGCTCTCGCATCTCTAGGGGTCGTTAATTAAACGACCAATTAAAATCGTAAGTCATAAGAAATATCAGGGAATGATGAAAAATATTTCATAAAAGATTAACCAGAGCTCTGTGGCCGCGTAGTAGAGCCCTAGCCGAGGCAGAGTGTGAGGAAAAAGAATTCCATCTCAGCACGCAAGTTGTAACCTAATCTGAGGAATAATTGATCACGAAGTGATCATGGGAGGGTGGCTCGGGAGCTCGTGGCCTCCCTTGGACTATGATATCAGCTCGCGCTTATCACGAAAATGCCACAGTCGCATGGTCACGTGCAAAGAAAGTCTGTGGATCGATCGTTTCGGTCCACGGGACGTGATAAATACAGAATAAAAGAAAAAATGGAAAAAAAAGGAATGCGGGCTAAGATAGGAGGAAGAAAAAAGGAGAGATATCCAGAGGATTCGGAATAGTGGTCCGCGACGCGCCACGAGCACGTCGCATCTCATCACTTTTTCTATAGTTATATATCTAGAGTCTCGCACAACTCGCGATTCACTTCTCTTACCGCTACAGAAAATATCATCGGGTGAAGCGCCCGGAGTTATTCGACTCACAGTGCAAACTAATAACGACGTTTAAAGGCTCTAATATTTCCCGCCGCGGGTATGCCGACGCTTTCTACGAGCCCTCGGGAAGGCTTTCGCACGCGAAAACTTTATATCTTATAAGAAAAGTTACCATTTCGGCCCATCTCTCCGTTCTGCTTCTTCGCTTTCTCCTCTTTTTCTTCTTCTTCTTCTTATTCTTCTCTTACCAGCACTACCTTTTGCTCTGACTTACGACTTTACTTCTCATACGAACGCACACCCGCAGACAGTTCTTCGTGGGTGTTCTTAGACAGATATATTCTAATGTATAATTATTAGAGTTTCTTCGCCATGTTCTGTGAACTCATTCCCTCTTGCCATGCACTCGCATTTCGCGTCGCTCTTGATCTCGTCGTCATCTCTTCACCTTCTGCACTGATATCTTTATAGTTTCATCCCCCCCCTACCCCCCCCCCCCCCCCCACTTTGACTTGGACCAGGTTGGTGCATCTACACCTTGACACCAAGGGCGACAAATACTATGGTTCCCTCGAAGTGCAAGTCAATTAATGATAATTGGAGTCATCGTTCGAGTCACAATTATTGAGAAAAATTTTATTCGTTCATTTATTTTGCATGAGGGTTGTCTGTTTTTTTTTTTTTTTTTTTTTTTTTTTTTTTTTTTTTTTTTTTTTTTTTTAAATTAATTTTTCATGGGTTTAATGACAAGAGCGTGCTTTTTCGAATCGAACAAACGAGAAATTTAAATTCCCGACTGCATGAGACGGGAGAGGAAAATAATTATAAAATGGCTGGAACGTTTGTATATAATTATAAGTGAGCGAGTTTGTTTCCATTTCAGGAGTGCTGCATGCTCGGCCAACGTAAACGTTTCATGCCCGCGTCGATTAATTTGAAAAGCGTTTTACTTTTTTTTTCCGTTGATCTCGAATGTCTTTTAATTACCGAAAAGCGGGTAATGGGCACGGGAAAACTCGGTGATTAAATAGGTAGGAGCTTTTCAATGGGTTTGGAAGCGTAGCGGACTGGAGTCCACGCACAGACACTCGATCTCTTCGCCGTTTCCCTCATTCGCCCTTTTCATTCCACCGGATATAATACAGCTTTAATTTCCGGATTATAAAATCCCACTTGACGCGCGCACGGGTCGGACGCCGCCACGCTCACTCCATCGTGCCAACCCCTTAATTTACCGTTCTCACGCGCAATGCATCGCGCTCTACACTCTCGACCTCCTCGCTGTGTACGTTTTTGTATATGAGTCTGTGATGCTTCATGAGAATTCGCACAAACTCAGCCGACGCGTCGAGCAGCAAATTACTTATCGCTGTCCACGTCCCCCCTCACACTCTTCCGCCCCTCTCTCTCTCTCTCTCTCTCTCTCTTCGTGCAGCATCGAGCAAAATAATTTTTCCATGTAGAAATCCGTCGGTAGAGTCCCACGAAGAACCTGTAAAATAATTGCGGTTCCATTTGCTGTCTCACTCCTTTCTGTCCCCTCGTATTTACAAGCCGCAAAACTGTTTTTTTTTTTTTTTACAAATTCAACAAATGACGTTCCATTTTTATAGAGCTGCCCCGCAAGAATCAAGTATATTTGTATTCGCCATGTAGCAGAACAAGCCCCGAAGGATACGCCGAACAGGGCCTAAAATCAAAATGGTCCAAAATAAGCCCAGCAAAATACCCGGAAGGGTCAAACTGCATGACGAAATACGTGCCCTCTCATCCTTCTTGCTTGATCTTGGCTCTTTTGCTGCGACGGTGTGATAATGCGTATACGAGAGGACGAGAAAGGCACAGACTCGGCGAGCGTTTATGCGAAGGGATAAAAGTGAAGATGCAACGATGGAAAAAATCGCACAAATGCCGAAGAAGCAAGACTTGGCAGCTATAGCTCTCACCCAGTGAAGAGAAACGACGAAAAACACCTTTATCGAGCAGAGACACTCGGCGAAGTTGGTCAGAAGATATATATACAGAAGAAAACTCGAGGAGTTACGAACTTCGGCCATCTAATGTACCCATGCGCCCACGATGGCCCACAGTTCCAAACTGTACATAGTTAAACCACGACCTACATATATATATATATATATATATATACATACATACATATGTATATGTGTAAATCTATATTAAACATTATACTAACTGCTTCACGTACATTGTACGGCAATACGCGCAATATGTACATACAACTATAAACACATATGTACCATCTGTACATATAGTCAGACATTATATATCTATGGATTCCAGATCGCATAGCTATACGTTGTATGTAGAAAATTACGTACAACCGTGTACAGTGGATGCGGCGTAACATACATTGACCACGTGCTGCGTAACGACCCGACCGTTCTAATTTTCCTTTAGGTTTTCGAGGCGAGAATATTTTTTCCTTCTTTTTCGAACTTGTTTTTTTTTTGTTCTTTTCGTTCTTTCCATTTTGCTGCAGCAAAAAAGCGAAGCGAACGGTAAGAGAGCGAGGGAGCGAGAGAAACTCAATTTCAACCGGTGTGGCTCCAGCTCCGAGGGAGGAAAGGGACGGAGGAGGAACGCGTCGGTATATATATGCGAAACCCGCGGTAAAGTTCTTGATAACAACCAGGGTGTCGAGGCGAAAGTAAGAGGGATGAAAGTTTCTATTTTTCATGTTTTGCCAGATATGAAAATATATATAGACATAGAAAATATCTTTCTCAGCTACAATTTTGTTAGGAAATTACTTTTATTATGCGTGGCTTCTATAGAATACGAATTATGCACGGAGACGATATTACTGTATCGACCCCATGTTTAATTGTAATACGAAACCCTGGGAAAAACGTGGATTACGGCCCCGATCGGAACAGCACGAGCAAATAAATTACATCAGTTTTAAATGCTGCAATTGTTTCATGCTGTATTTTAAACTCGTCGTACTCGCTTTGTTTCCATTGATTTAGTTGGAAATGACGAGTTAATCAAATGTATTCGCAAACGTGTGGACGTTGCTGTCAAGTTATTCACATTGATTAATAAACGTTTAATTGTCAGCCCTTGAAACTATGGAATCCGAGTATAAAAGCATTCAATTTATTTGTGTCTCGCTCCGTACATTCATTTATATACGCGGACGCATAATTTGTGAAACACAAACGAAAATTAGCCGAAATATTTACATTTTCGTTTCCACCAGTTGCCAGTCCGGTAAAGTTCGACAACCAAAAATAATTCGTTCAATCAGCAAAATAAACATGAAAAGATCCCAAAACGAGGAACGAATTTTTTCAGAGTCAATCTGCAGAAAGTACAAAACGGTGTGCATGTGCAGGCCTGGCCTACTTTTGGAAAAATAAATTAATGCACGTTGTGCAAATTTTAGAGAATAGTGCGATGAATAAATGATTAACGACTACTGTCATTTTCTCAGGGGATCGTAATCCATAATCTTCATTCATCACATCAAACTCCCACGACCACGGATTTTCAATTTACTTTTTAATAATTTTCGATCGACCACAAAGTTTCGCTGACGATTTTCTTTTAGATTTCCGATCGAAAGGATTTATTAAACAACCCAAACTATTTAACACTCTATCTGTATTGCAACAGAGTTACACACTTCAATTTTCTGTTTGCACAAATATTCGATCAAGTATTTAATGGCATGTGGAAAGAATTCAAAACATTATGTCGTTCGTGAGGGTTTATATGTTTCCAGCCTTGCGGCTCGACTGGATGATGCGTCAAATATATTTGCTTCTTTATTGTTATTCCTCACGTTGCCTGGGTCATTTGAAAAAGCTGTTCAAAGAAACGGGCAGAGCGGTGTTGACGATGCTGGTGATGCTGCACGCGGGGATGGCTGGAATGTCACGATAGGTAGTAAGAATTGCAAGTATATAGGGAGAGAATGAGGGATAGAGGGGAGGATAAAGTGAAAGGGAAAAAGAGCGGTTAGTCTGGAGACCGAGGTACAAGGGGGGTGGTTATTGGGTATGAGGACCAGCCAGCTTCCAGGGGCGACGAGGCTTCCTCTCTAGCGATGCGCTTATTTGACACCCCGAGCGACAAACGGCCAGCTTATTACCTTTCTTCCCCCACAAGGATAGCATACCATCGGAGTTTAAAAAAGAGCTCGTCGTCACAGAGAGCCAAAGACAAGCCCAACACTCTCTCGAGGCTCCTGCTCACAACGACATCGCACCAATCGATTCCTCCTTATTCGATCGTTCTTCGAGAGCTCACTGTTCTTAGGTCTTCCGAACGTTATACTTACATTCTGTGCTGCTCACACGTACACACCCGCAGACACGATCGAACGTACGTATCTACGTGTGTGAGTCTCTCAAGTACGTGGACACATTCTTATTCAAAGTTCTCGGAGGACCAAATGGGTAACGAGTTTTGAAGGTATTCCAATCGATGCTTGCCGAAGCGAATATTGTCAAAGAGAAGATAAAAGATGTAGGACATCTCTCGAATGGGGTGTGTGCTGCATGTCATCCTGACTCTTTCTCTACCGTCCATGAAATCCGCTCAAAGGCTCATCCGATTGTTTTATCATGCAATCTCGCCAATTTTCAATCCACTTTTCCGCACACTTCCATTTGAAAATTGCAAATACTCTTTCACTTGACGATTTTGGTCATTACGATCTTTATTTCTGTCACTGCAATGATTGAAAAGACAGATTAAAATTCTGCAACATCGACCGACGTGCCAACGTGCAGGGAATTGCTGGGTTGAAAAATTAAACCTAAGTGTGGTTGGCATTCGATCGTTGAATCGGAATTCTGATTGGGGTATCGAATTAATTATTAACGATGATTACGTATTTATAGAGCTATTGTGTCCCAAAAGCCACAAGCCAGAATGGCGACTGTGGATTCTTTTTTGTCTAAGCCTGTCAAGATGTATATTTTTGTGGCCCTCCCGAAACGACTCTCGTGTTGCACGTGAGGGTATAAAAAGGATCCGAAATTCGAATAATTGCGACGAGCTTCCACTGATAAATCCATTCGCCTACATAAATGACGTTCCGAATTTATATCGCTCGGTCCCACAGTCAAATTTACTTCTCACAGCTATACAGACCAAAATGGAACTAACCTTAGAAACGGAGGATGCCGCACACGTACCTAGATGCTTTCCGTATCCCGCACAACGATATCGACGTTATCTCGCTGAGACGGATTATCGTGGTAATCTTGTGTACACGTGTGTATCCCGCATGCATCTCAGCATGAGTGTATTGCCGTTGCAGGCGTTCGTTATTGCTGCTATATTACCAGTTACGTGTAGCTTTCGAGATTGCCCGTCTTCACCCTACATTCACACAGTTATGCAGAATATACCTATATTTGTCACAGTGTGTCTATGTCGTCACATATAATGGGGATACTGCAAATTTGGATTACGCTGTAAATTCGAGCAACCCAAGTTTCTTAGTCAATCAAGATGAGAAACTACTGCTACAGCTGTTTTCCCATTACGCATCGATATTCCATTTGTATCATTCCTAAGTCTATTCGACGCTGCTGCCTCAACTATAAGGCAAATGACGTGCATTTATTTGTGCAATTGATAAAAAATGATTTTCGTAGACAATAAATTTAATCGAGTTGTTAATGGCAACTCTTTTAAAAACGTCATTTAGTGGGAAATAGAATTTTGGTGAATTTTTTGGAACGTTTCGTCGAAGGTTTCGCTTATGGTTTTCACAGCCGAGTTTTTCTGTGTTTTTGGAAAAGTTGGCACTCCCAGGGATTTTGCGGCGTAACGAAACTTGCATTTGTTATTTTAAACTATTGGAGGGCGTCATTTGCGTAAGCGGAAATGGAAAATTACGACAATGACGCCTTTCATGTTATGGGTGTTTGCTTGTCGCTCTACTCCGTCATTCTCTTTCTCTTCTGCTCTCTCTCTCTCTCTCTCTCTCTCAAGTGGTTACAGCCCGCGTGTTCTCTGTAATCACTAATCAGCTGATTCTCTGTTACATGCCGCACCGTTCGAACTAGCCGGGAGAGTGGAAACGGCGATTGGCCGATTCCACGACTAATTAATTAATAGTCACTGCGATGGGTTGGATGCTTGGTGTGCGTACGGCACGTGAACCGCCTGTATTCCGGGTAACAACGATTGAGACAGCGGATGGATGCCATAGATAATCGCGTCTATATAGATTCTCTATATGCGCATTCAACACACGCGACGCGCTAACCTTTTTTCCTTTTATTTTCCTCTCTCGTTTATATTCTCTGTATGTGCTCTAAATATTGCACTTTAGCTACGTACCCGCTTAAGTTTTTCTCTTTCCCCTACTTGGTGCTTGAGCACAAAATGTAATGGATCGTAACTCTCCCCGTGGCCCATTCGGAAATAATACTTCCTGTCTACGATAACACTCCGCGATACTCGGAGTTATATGAAAAAATAAAAGCATACTAAAGTCCCCGGGAGGAAAATCATTTACGAATAAAACATGAAAATACGTAATTAAGTGACTTATTTATGAAAACAATGAAATCCATTCGATTTAATTTAATTTACGTGCCACTGCCACTGTTCGTCAAGACTTCCACGTCTTTCCAACTTGCTGATAATATCACCCTTCCCATGAAGCCCCAACTGTTTGCCAGCTCTCGTGCCAACGAGCCTTACGTCGTAGAGAATATTTATTGGGAATCAACAGAGCTTGCGAGATACGCAGAGCCTATCATTTCCGTGGTAAAATACCATCAAATTTTTCGCTCCATACCATTTTTTTTTTTTTTCTCGTCATTCTCGAGATAAATCGAAAAATGTGGGCAGTTAATTTGAAGGAGACCGAGTGACAGCTCTCAAATCTAATGTCTATCGAGTATGACGTGAGAGAATACAATTATAAAAATATGCAAATGAGATACTCATTCATTTCCGTTCCTGGTGTTATCCGCATTTAATGACGGGGAGAATAAAAGGGAAGATAAGTACTGTCACTTAATTTATTCGAGCACTTTATCGTATCTTTTATATTATTTTTTCGTCACATCTGCACTGTAATATGAGGTTTATCGTTTATCGTATTCAGTATGATACTTTCCACAGTATTATAATGCCTAATGCAAACGGGAGGGATTTTTTTATGCCACTGAAACTGTTTTTTTCCATGCGTTTGATATCGATCTGGCGGTGGAAAAGTGTTTCGGTATCAAAAGTCGATGCGGAAACGCGTGCAGACAAAAATCCAGTGACGTTTCATGGAAATAATTGAACGAATAGATCGAAATAAAAATTCAAACAAAACCGCTCTTCGTTGGATAGAATCGTTTTTTTTTTTTCAACAGTTTCCTATACGGATTGAGAAAATTTCTAGGCGCTCTAACTAGACAGATAGAAAAGGCAAAGAGGATTTGGGGGAGAAAAGTTTTTCAACTGTTTCTAAACGGAGAAGCAAATTTGCTGAGTCAACGAAATGTGGCGAAGAAGATGAAATTTGTCCAGCCAAAAATCTTCAGCTTTCGCGTACACGTTTTAAGCCGTGGCATGATTAAATTAGAATACTTATTTTTAAAAAATGTCTCGTCCGAAGTGAGTAAGAAAAATGAGATAGAAATGCCGTAATAAACTCATCGAGCTCATTAAAACTAGAAAGCATACCGCCGGAGATGGTAGCGGTGATTTTTGGCTGACGAAGACTATCCGTAAAACGACGGGAAAGTCGTGTTTTGAGGGTGTATTATCCTGGCTCCCTCTTTGCTCCGCTTTTCCTCTCTCCTGTCTAGCTTATGTGGGGCGCGTAATAACGAAACTCCCTGTCACAGCCCCCGCCGAATATTTCGCAAGTCTCCACTTTTTTCCCCGTTAGCATCGATCCGATTTCTTTCCCTCAACTCGACGACCTGTAACCCGACCGTCTATAGACGAACGAGAATTACCTCGTCGTCTGGAGTTTCACCAAAATCTTGAGCGAAATATCTCAAGCTCTTATAACAACAACAAAAACGGAAAACTTTGATATTTCAACCACTCGACATTCTCGGTGGTTGAAATTTGTAAGGGAAATTACGATCGTAAATGTAAAGCGAGCTCGTCGGTCAACCTTTTCGTAGAAACGACCAATTCAAACTCGCTAATTCTGATAAATACATGAACTTTCTATGGAATCAGTTACTCTGTAGCTCAGGATTGCGGCAGCCAATCGACAGTCAGTGACGCTTCCTTTGAGCATACTTTAAAAAATAATGAATTTATTAACGACTTCGAAAAAATCATGAAAAGAGCGAACGAGACAATTTTCAGGCATAGTGACGCAAACGAACTGCATATGCTAAACGGAAGGACATGAAACGTTCGAATGTGGCCGCGGTCGTATGTGCAGACGACGGACTACTTGGGTGTCCGCGTTTGCTGTGAATTTTGTCGCGAATATCGCACATGCACCCGATCCACTCACGGCGCTAATTTTTCAAAGGAACAATGAAAGTGCATCGCGCTCGCTCGACTGCAATTTGTGCATTCGTTCCTTCCATAACGCAGCTTATGCATGTAATCCCTTTGAGCCATTCTTACGTCATTCCGGCTGATTATTTTTTTAGCTTCGAGACAATCAAAACTCCATTTTCCACAAGAACAACCGAGTCCTCTGGTTCTCTAAGATCATTCGGATATAAAAATATGTAAAAAAATATAAACAAGCATAACAGTGCCAGCGATGGGTGCGCGTTCGGTTTTCGGCTTCGGTGAGCACAAATAAGTTAGACAGCCTCAGGTGAGATCCTCACTTATGGTTAGGTAACCGAGGTCGTAAAACACCCGCAAGGCTATGCGCAGGAATAATAATGAGCCTAAGAAAAATAATAATTTATTAAATGAATAAATAACAAACTTATAAAAATAAAATGAAAATCGTAATAGCAAATTTCTCACAAGCGCATTGTTTTGTTAAAAATTTTAGAAAACTGTTTTTTTTTTTTTAATTCATGTGTCTGTGTTTTTTTTTTTTTTTTTTTTTTAATGCACAAACTCAATGTTATTCCATAAATCCAATTTTTATTCCCGATGTCCGCCCTGTTCACCGTGGTCTCGAGTCCGTATAATGATCGAAATGAATGGCCTTTTTATTCATTTTCGAATGGGAACATTGATTCGACCTTCGCTGCCAATTGATAATATTATTCACCACCCTCTCCCTGTGCCTTTATACGAATATCACCCTCTCCACTCAACTTCCAAACTTCGGGAAATTGCGTTCGTTAACATGCGAGCACGATGCTGTTGATAATGGGAAGGACATTTTAGAATGATTGGTAAAAATTTAGCTGATAAAATAAAATTCGGTCTCTTCTAAAAATTGTACTTCCGGTGAATCGAGATGATATAATCTCAAGTTTTACTCGGCTTCGTAATATGAAAGTTTTTCTTTGCGTACTGCTCGAAAGTTCGCATTCATGAAATTTCGGGCTCGCTGATTATGAATCTGAACTAAAAATTGAGGAAAAAGAAGCCAAAGGTTTCAGCCGGCAAGATTGCTGTTTTGAATCTCTCCAAAGATAATTTTAAAATTTTTTTTCTCAAAAAACATAAAATGATATTGGACTGTTGGAAAAAATGCTATCGTGATTCTCGGAGGAAAGGAATTTCGACATAAAACTGTACCACGTCCGAAAAATAGTTTATAGTATTTTTGGGATACACAAATCATGGTGGAACGTGGTTTTTTACCTTGAAACACATTCTAGCAATCGTATAAAATCGTATAGTCCATAATCCGTCGTTGAAGACAGTTTCGTAATTAAACGATTGCGAAAAAATAAATTTGAGAGGAGAACTTTGGCTTGTTTTGTTCGGAAGGATCGAGCAAGATTCTGCGGCTAGCCTGTCGTTTGAATATCGATAGTTGAATTATTTGACAGAATCGAGACAAACTGCGAAAACAGAGTGGGGAAGGAAATAAAAGAAAAAAATGAAAATATAGAAACGAGGATATATTTTACATGGAAAAAAAAAGAATTGATTCATCGTGCCCGAGAGAAGGTTACAGCTGATAAAACAAATTGATCGTTCCCCGATGGAACACACATTTTCTCTGGCCGAGCCAGGCATTTGTAAAGAACAGCAGGACACTCACAATCGTATACACGTATCAAGGCTCTCGGTGGGTCATTGATTAATTACCACAGGATCGGGCCATTTTGTTGTCCACCGTTTTGTCTCCTTTTTTTTTTGTTTTCAATTCCTCGTTAGGCTTTCGAGCATTGGTGCTCGTTAGTCTTTTTTTCATTTCTCGATTATCTCCATAAATCGATATGGTTATAGCATCTCACACCATCACTCAAAGGTATTTATTCATTGAGCCCATAGTCTGAAAATCTGTGGGCACCAAATAATTCTCGCCATTCGAACTAAAATTTCATTGTTCCATCCACTTGATTCTCCGCCCGAAATAAATATCGCGTCCACTACGCAATACGATACGATATTTAAATCGCCATTTCGTTGTCTCTGCAAATTCGTTTTTTCAGTGACTGCGGGCTCAATGAAATTACAACGATTGAACAATAATGATGGTCGAGTTATTACTCTCATGTTCAATGTGAAAAGCTTCGTGTAAACTCCGATGATAGATTTGAGTTTTATGGCAAATAGACAGGGAATTGAACGAATATTTTTTCGAGCAGTAGCACATACGCGGATATTTACATATTTGTCTACGTGATTTAAAGCGGCGGGAGGCAAGAGCAATGGAGAGGAAAACGTGGTCATTGAGTGTGTCCGATAGACGAAAATCGATCGAAATCTCGCAAATATCATTTTATTGCAGAACTATAATAATGTTGTGAATATTGTGCATTCGAATCGATCGAAATTTGAAAGCAATGGTGAATCTCCGGGGCGGTAATTGCGATCACTGGCTCCAGCCTCCTTAATTCCCAAACGCAATTCCATTTCCCATATTTTCATATCGGTTACTCGAATAAAATGAAAAAAGAATATCTCTCGACCCCTGGCAAGGCTTAATCACTTTACCGTTTATTCCGCTGCATAACCCTCTCTCTCCCTCTTTCCCCACTCTCACTTTTTTCATGAAATATTGAGGGTAGTGGTAAGTGACGCGCTATGTGGTTGGCAAAACTGTTGACTATACATAGCCTCCGAAAGCAACTCACTCAATTTGCATTAATGAGACTTTCAATATAGAGGCATTGTTGCTCGGGCATTATATTGTGGTTGGCGATCGGGCACATGCATGCCACCACTATGCTGCATTTTAGCCATCTCTCGCCCTCTCTCTCTCTCTCCAGCAAAAATCGAATCCCCTCGTCCAGTTATATCCGATAACCACTTTTTCATTCCACATTACAATGCACGGAGATCAGATCCCTCCATGCTGCATTAATTTATAATTCACCACGATTAAATGAATCCAGTAAAATGAGTGAAAATAATCAACACATGGTCGAGGCGAAAAGACTTTTTTAATCCACCGCGTAATCGTAATTTTCGCTATGGGATTTGTGCACGGTAAATTTATTTATTTATTCGCCTCGGAGCATCCTTTTCATAAACGTAGTAAAAATGAAAGTGTCGTTTATTGGAGAGACGAGCCTCCACGAAAGTGTGAATTTGTTGAGACTGTTCGAATGCTGCATGAGCGAAATTAGAGACCGATGTAGCGGAATCGAGTCTTGACAAGAAGCGGTGGTAATTGTGGATGGTTTATCACACCGAACGAGCTGCTGACTGGGAACCGAGGTGTGTAGCAAAGTGGATAGAGGTGAAGACATTTGTCTTGCTTTAGAGGAATCAGTGGGTAAATGGTGACCGGGGATCACGCGGCGGAATTGATCTCAGAAATGACCTGCGATTAATTAAATTCCAGCAGCCGAACGAATGCAATCTGTGGAGAAAAACAGGACTTGGATGCCGGAATTGTAAGACTTAGAGAGCCCGTAATTCGATGGAATTTTCCTATATTGTGAGTGCCTCTAAATAACAATAAAAACTGCAGCTATGGTAAAATGATTGAGCGTAGTATTGGCAGCAGTGCGTGATATATATCGCAGTAAACATGTGCATCCTTGTCTCCGAGTTCTCGTCGTCCTCTTCGCGTCTGTATCCGCATGTGTATGTGGATACGCGAGTGTGTATGAAAAAAAAGCCGTGAAAAAGGAGAAAAAAAAGTAGGTACGTGTGCAAATTGTGCACTGAATTGCACGCTCGAAAAGCTCGTTGCGGAAAAAGTCAACAAACCCCGTGGTTACCAATGTGATTTCAGGCGAGAGAATTCGCCACCGACTGCGCGTTCGACCGTGCCTCCGACAGTGATAAGCCAATAAACGCCAACTATTATTTTACGGATGATTTGTAGGCTCCCGGATATTAGCTCTCAACGCCGATTGCCAAAATAACGTATAGAAAGCTTCTCATACGTGTGTTCGTGTGTGCGCGTGTCTACACATCATCTCTCTTTAGTTTTCTCCATTTATAAATATATATCTATATATCTAGGATACATCACGTGACTTCCAATGCCGCGCTTGGAATTTCATCCAGCTCCCTGCTGATGTTCCTTGCTACCACCTCTTCAGCATTCCATCGCTGGTTTTAACATACCTGATGCTGTGCTCTGCTCTCTTAGGGTTCCTCACGTGTATAAACTTTTGCCAGTGTTCCTGTCACATATCCATGTGTGAACCCAGTCTCTGCACATGGGCATACATGTTCCTATATATTATATATACATGTATATATATATATATATATATGTATATAGAGATAGATAGAGAGATTTCGTCTCTCGAACTTGAATTACATTTTTGGTCTCTCGCTCGGTCTCGCAGTGATCCTCTTCGCCCTCACCGGCCTCTTCTGCGTTCTTCAACTTCCTTCCTTCCTTTACTTCCTCATCCCGCGCCCCCACAAAGCGCTCACGTTGCTCGGGGTGTTATATATAACTACGATATACATACATAAAAGCAACCCCGCATACGGGAACTTGTACCTCCACCGCGTGGAACTCGGAAGCCATATTAATAGTCGGCACTTAAGAGTTTCATTAAGTCGCGACCGCTCGATCACTGCCTCGGCTGCCGCTCGCTCGCTACCACCGTTTTCCACCCCTTTCACCTCACACCCCGTAACTACCGTTATCCTCTTCCCCCCCCCACCCCCCCCTCCTCTCTCTCTCTTTATCGTTCTCTTCATGAGTCGTTCCTGCTCTTTCTCTCCTCGACAAAGGGCATCCAACCCGTGGACAACAAGCACCAGGAAAACTCACTCTGTAGTTTTCTTTCTCCCGCCCTGCCCCAGTCTCCCTTTTGGTAATTCAACTATACAACGATCGCAAACGAAATAGAATCATGCAAAAAAAAAAAATGCACCTTTCCACATTGCTTTTTGAGCGGCTGCTTAAGGACTCGTGTAAATCGGGATTCCATTACACACTTTGTCATTTGGTCTGGTAGCCGATTCACCGATAAAGTCCGTTACATCTGCATCCTATTTTCATCGGAAATTAATTTCTTTCCGCAGCTTTCAACTTTGCACGAAGGACTTAACGATTTTTCGTAAGTAAACTTCATACCCGATGCGAGGACGGTCACTAATTCTTTTCCCAATCAAGTAATCTGCTCATTGACATCACTTTTTTTTCGGAGTTCGTCAGAATCAATGTCGCCCAGTGCTGTGTCGTCGTGGAGGCTTCATCGTAACCACGAGTAATTTTCTCGTCGCGTTTAACAAAAGAGACTTGGAGTTTGTAAAAGAAAATTTATTTCAATCGTGACCCAGCAGGTAAAGTGAGAGTTTCCGTTAATTTCCCCGCTCTCTGGCGTTCCGCGGAGACTGAAGCAGAATTTTTCATCATTTTAAAAACGTGATTTTCGGCCCGTTCAGCCGGACACTGGAAAAATAATTACGTGGACGACCAAGATTTTCGCGGCCAATTCAATTTTACGTATCGAACACGAGTGGTGTGTGTTACTCGATCTAATGAATGGTATTGTTGGGAATACTAGCTAGCTGTTAAGTACGTTTCCAGTAACGAGCCCGGCTAAACCGCAAACCGGTAAATAATTTGTGATTTTGAAATTACAAACCATTTCGTCCATGCAAAACAATTTCCTTTCGAATTTCACATTGGTGTCCGGTTTATTGAAGTGGAATTAATCTATTACTGCAAGTTTATCATTGCTGGCCAGATCCATATGGAATTGAGCTCATGGGTCATGATTATCACTGAGTGTTAATAATTAAAGAGACGAACAAGTGAAATTGAGTGAAAATGATTAAATCGTTACGACGGATTAGCCAGAAATCTATATACAACATTAATTATTGTATAAGTTGAGAACGTGAAACGAGGCTGGTCATGCATGAAATAGGATAAAGAACGTAATCACATCGTCACTCAAGTGGACATATTTCCAGTGTATACTTTTTACTTAAAGGGCAATAATTAAATCCGTTTGGCACGATTGATAAGCTTCTATGAATAGAGTTGATCAAAGAATTCCTTTGTCCGTGCTTCTATATGAAAGTTTTCGCGATTGCTCCGTCGTCGTCGTCGATTACTTTTTTCCTTTATTCCTTTCATCTTTTTGCTCGTTTTTTTGCCTTTTTTCCTTCGGTTCATCTTTCTTCCAGTTTAATTTGCTTGCCGGCTTCTCCTGTTTCGTTATTCCTCTCGTTATTGCCTTCTCGCCGTTTCGCCCGAACTCCGGAACGAGAAATTTATGACTCTCGTTGCGTCAGTGATTGAGATGGGCGGTTCTAACGGCGGGCTCTGTCAGCGCTCCCAGGATTTATACCGCTCGGAGTCGATTCCCCGATCGATCGAGCGAATCAGGCTTGACGATGAGTTTCTCCGTAATGTAACGTGCACGTATATAGCTTCATATATCTGTTGTTAGTTTCCGATAGCCGCTGCACCGTCAAGACGACGATTTAACGTGTTACACATGCAAACTTATTCGGATTACGAATTACATGATGATGCTCGTTCGAGTTTTACTCTCGCGAAGGCTCAATTTCCCATTCTCGGTTGCGCAGAGACTATACGCGAAAGAGGGCAATTAGCGTTGCGATAGTTATGCCCAAGCACGAGTATCAATAATTCAATCAGTTTCGAAACATTCAGCCAACAATGCGAGGATCGGACTCCTCCTCATATTCAATTCGCAATTCTCTTAAATTACCCCTCAATGAGAAAAACTTTTTTGCAGCTACTCATCAAAAGTTGCTAGACAGAACGAAAGGACACACGACGCTGGGTGAGTCACCGAGTCACTTAATATTGATGCTCTCGTCGTGATGGCTTGCTCGATGATGAAACGTTACCCTTCAACGAATAGACGTCGTCTAGTCGAACGGACGAAAGTCATTCTGATACATTGCCTTCCGAATTTCTCGAGTTTACTTCCATCCTGCATAACAATAGTCGATATGTCTTATTTGCATACGAGGACATATTTCTAGACCCAATTTTGTCCTGAAGTGAAAAACTCCGACAGTGAATTACTCATGAGATTTATTTCCTACCGAGCAAACTTGTTCACAGGATACCCGCAGCCATGGCGAGAAATTTTCATAATTATTTGATGTCTATGCACGTGACTATTCTCGAATCACCGACGCCAATCATCGTTATGGAAATGTAAATGAAAATTAAAAAATCCCATTTTTTAGTGTCATAAATATTGGCACTGATTGATTGACGTTTTTATCAACGCGATGATTTTAACTTCCCAAATCCATAGAACCGCAAAATCGTGAGAACGGTCTTTATGGATTATAAATTTTTGAATGTGAAAAAAATCATGGACCGAAGTTTCAGTGCCTCGTGATTCCAACTACACGAATTTGGCTTTGCGTCGTTATGAAAAAAAGTGTTTAGCGGATTGCCAGCTCAGGTCACACGTGGAGACACGTGCAGGCATACAGATGTTGCGTTTTAGATGAACGATTATGGTGTGCGTACAGATAGATTGTATCAAAGGGGATCCTTGACAGGCGGTACATGCGTTTGTTATTCGGGGCTGCGTCGCTTTGTCGTGGTCCGAGAGCTGTGCACGAGCTAAACAGAAGCGAGCACCGGCGCGTTCCTCCCTTTGTCTTCCTCGCTCTCGAATTCCTCAGGAACTTGAAGTAGCTGCAGCGTCTACGGGAGCACCTCTGACAACGCATGTCCTATCTTCCGACCACGTGTTCCCCTTGCAGAGTGATCAGCTCAGATGGGAAATAGCCCGTGAGGTGAAATACCTCCGACGTTGCTTTGCGTTGATCCAATGTCTAATTAATCTGGACCGTTTGTTTGATAGTAAACAAAAGCGACAAACAGTCAATCTGCGCGAGAACGTAGCCCCGAATTCGTTGGAAAAATCAGGCTCTATAATTAAAACCAATGAAACGAAAAGTAAATTAATGATTTGCTCAACAACCGGCGATTTTCAATCAACCGTCGGTGCTCGTAGAATCTTGAGACTAACATTCAACTAATAAAAATCTACTCTAAAGTCCATGCAGGATTATAAAAAACTTTAGCTGTGCAATGGATCCCGAGATGTCGTTGGGTTTCTCGACGTGCTGGGTCAAATTTCACATTTATACAGCTCAGGGTCACAACAAGACGAAGCCTCAAAACGACATCTGGTGTTTCCTCTTTGTGAATTTAACGTGTCAAGCAAGAACTTGGAAAAAGCGTTGAGGACAAGCATTTTTTTTACTTCTTTTCTAATCTATGCTTCTCCCCCGCTCCTTTGGACACTTTCTCTCTGTAAATTCGATAGATATCGATAACCCACGAATTTTAGTGTTATAAATCGAACCGTGGACCGGTGGAACGTGTGATGTACGAAGAGTTTAAGGGTAACGGACGTTATTGGAATTTACTGGGCCGAAAATTGGGACGCTCGCTCTAAGCCCTGCTTTCTCTCCTGTGCGGATGTGAGTCTCTATCCGTGTGGGATGCAGTCTTTTCTTCCTCTCGCTTCAATCTATCTATATATATATATATATGTTTCTCCATCCATTTGTATCTCTATCTTTCTCATAAACGTTCTTACCGATTTTTCTGCCGTAGTGGCTGTTCCTCGTAGACGGAGAGTCAAAGAGAGAAGGAGAAAGGACGATGAACAAGGAAATATAAGGAAGTGAAAGGAGAGATAAGAAGAAAAAGGAGGAATAAGAGAGCGAGAGGCGCGGAGCATCCTGGCCCGCGTATAAGCACCGATGCTACACGTTCGTCCGGACCGGAATTACGTGTTCCGCTGGTTCCACCTTCTTCCGGCTTTACCCCCCACCCACAAAGCTCCATAGTGTTTCTCATCTATATACATTGCTTTTCTGATTCTCTTTTTTTTTTCTGGCTCGGGCATTTTCTCTCGCACAACTCGCGCTATATCCGAAAAAGCTCAAGCCGGAACCATCGCTCTCTCGGCTCCTCGTTCGGGCAAGACTTCCGTCTCCCTCCCACTTTTTCTGCGGAAATACCAATGCTATACATATATTGCTTGATCGCTCCGATGGATCGCAGTACACCATCGACAACCGGGCTTGAGAATCCAGCTGCTGGTAATTTTTTGAACCCCCGCACTCTGTCCACTGTTCTTTTGTTCGATCGTCCTTAATCTGCGTCCTCTCTCTTTCCTCTGCTCATTATATCTTCTACAGCATTCGTTCACACTTCGAACCAGCCCCGCACCATTCGCGTATCTGTTTAAATACACTCCTACGAATACCTCGTTATATTTTAGTCGCCAAGACTTTTTCAACTTTCGTTCCCCTCGTTCTGCTTATCGTTAAAAGATCATGCACAGTAATTACCGCTTCGATCGCTACTCCTTTAAAAATCTGTATATTCTTGAAAAATATTTATTTTTCGATTTTATGATAAAAATGTAGAAATATTGAGTTAGTCGATAAAATCGATGTCATCAATGACGAGTGAATAGAAAAGTTACAAGAAATCGTATCGTCTAAGATCGGCTGTTCATCAATTTTCATATTTTTGTTTTTTTTTAATACGAGCAAGGAATCATGAAGTTTATGAATATTTGGATTTAGCCAACAATGACCCATATGGATAAAAGATTCGTGCACGTGAAAGAGGCTGAGCGTGGTATCATAGAAACGCATATAAATATGCAGTTTTCAGCGGGTCCGCTAGTACGAAGCTCGCTTCGCATTAGAATAATTACATGCAGTCACCCGCACACGTTGTACCCTTGTGGTTCTTGCGTTTTCATGTGTACGTAAGAAGGAAGCAGACGAGAGAGAGCAAGAGGGAAAGAAGGAGGATTATTTCCACTCTTCCATGTGGACCCTTGAGGGAGTACGACATCGGTGAGTGTGTTTCTGGTATCTCTACCGTTCCCTCGCTCAGTCGCTTTTTCTCTGCTCACAACCTCTTCCCATATTCCTTCCTGTGCTTTCGTTACTCCATACACTCTCATCTCCGTGCCAGAACTAGTTGAGGATGGAAAATCCTGCGAGATAAAACAGTTGTCGGAGCTTTTGTTGTGCGACATATTCAATCGTGCATTCGTTTTTTTTTCTTTTCGCTTAACAAGCTAACTTCTCGTAGTGTTTTTTGGTCCCATGTACCGGAGAGGAGGGAGCAAGCACCGAGAGACTTTCGCCTCGGTCGATGACCTGGCTGTTGCTAATATTTTATTCGAAACTTTTCAACAGCTGAATTAATCTTGTATAAACTTTCTCCAGCCGAAATGATGCCAATATTCGTTGATAATTCGTAAAAAAAAAAAAAAAAAAATTCTAGACATGCAAACTTTTCGCCACAAATCCATTCGTCATCTCTGTTCACATTCGACAACAGGAATTTCCATATTTTTCATTATTGTTATGAAAACAATCCTCATTGTCATTGTCCGGTGTTGACAAGCCACAGTGTCTTTTAATTTCACACTAATGAGCACTTTACGAATCAACAGGAATCTCTCGTGGCTGAATTTACAGATGAAATTGAATTAGATTCATTTAATGCGTTCCTATGCCGGAGCTTTATGAAATTAACGTGACAAGGTCCTAAAAAGTCTTTTCAACGATAAAGCTCATTCGAGCTTTAAGATCCGTAATTAAACATGGAACTGGGAGTCTCATCGTTTCACAAAATGAACACTCGCTAAACCTTGTATTTCAGAGTGTATGTATTTTTTTTTTTTTTCATCGAGAAGAAGAGATATGAAAAGAGGAAAGGCAGGAGTGTATAAGTGCAGAGTAAATGTGCTCTCAGGCGGTTGTATATGACATATACGAAGCATTGCGAATGAAATAGAACGACGCAAAAAATGAAAGGAACCGGAGGCTGGGAGGGAAGGGGCAGCAAAGTTCCATACATGGTGGTTTTTTTAATATTAGTGTATGTTCGACGATTCATATTTCGCTGTGGAGAAATATTGTTGGAGCAGTATACACAAAAGAAACGCAAAAGGTCTGATGAGGTAGTTCGTCGACCTGGAATCGCACAATGTGAGAAGCAAAATACCGAGAGACGAGAATAGAAAACAATACGTTTTTTACTCGCAATATAAATACGCATGAGTCGTTCTAGGCCAAATCAGCCTGCACAAACCTCAGCAACCCCTTTGTCCACAAAGCACATTGAAACTCTTCCGCCTTTGCTCGGATCTCTCGAGATTATATAACCCAGAAAAGGTCGCGAAGTGAGCGTCTTGCCACCCACTTTCATGAGCGTCAATTTAATTTCGTTTTGTTAATTATACGTGAATCATAGATGCATGCTAATGCCCATGGAAATGTAGAACTCCGACAAAAACGTTTAACCAACACTCATTACTGTACCGACGTGTTCGGCGACGTCGGGCCAAACAAAAAATGGCAAAGGTTTTGATGTCCTGGGTGATCCTTAAATTTACCCCGAAAATAAAATGCATGGAGGAACGTGTTGAGTGTTTTTTTTTCCGTATATTCGGAAATGTCCCGTATTATTTTCTCGTTGTATCGTTAAACTGTGGGTGGGAAATAAAAAATTAGCAGCAAGGAAGTTTCAGCTGAGAATCGAAAAAATGGAAGTTCAACTTTGCGCGGAACAAGTGACTGCATAAGATCCAGAGTGATTCGATGGATTTGGACAAATAAGGAAAACAAAAGGGCGTGATTGAACCTTCAAATCATTTTGTAGAGTGCAGCTTTCTCGTTTAATAACCTAACGTCGATCTGAGGAAAATGAAGGTCTTGCCAGGTTTACGAGCGACGATGAAAAGGGGCAAGCTCCGTGGCAGGAAAGAACCTGCTGCAATAACTACAGCAGCTGCTTTACGATTTTGTTGAGCGACTCGGCTATAACAATAGCGTTCAGCTTTTCTGCTTTCTGATTAAACATTTTTACACCCAGCGAGACTTGATAAATTGTCATTAACCGAGATCGCTTGACATGGCAACCAGTCAACTTCTTTTTATCCACAACCATCACCACGCTCTAATATTATTCATACTTAATCAACGCGTAGCTTACGAGATGCAACACTCCGTCGCGATCTTTGGACTTGTCTCTTAATCAACGAACACTGGGACGGTAAATTCGAGCGATTTTGTTTAATAATTGGAAATCCTTCCTCTCACAACCCGCATATGTATCACCGCCATCAAATCCGCGTGGCTTTATGCTGGACGAGCTGATATTGACACAAACTCAAAAAATCAGAAATGGTTAAGCTTGCTCGACAATATTTCAGAGACTCTGAAATATTTCGTTGTTTATTACTTCCCTGGAGAGAGTGGGTAGTTGCTGTGGGGATCATGACCCATCGTAGAAAAGTTATGCTTGACTGTGGTTAGGTATTTACGTAAATCGGTAGATCTTTCGGCCATGGGACGCTCGGCGATAAGTCGGTATACTGAAACATCGAGAAAAGTTGAGTACCGAGCTGGTGCATGATGGAGAGAGGCAGCCAAGGATCTATTGGAGAAAAAGAGAAAGAGAGGGGGTTCAGTGGACAGGGGGAGGGTTGAACGGAGGAGGGATATATTTCGCGTGGAGCGATGCTTAGCCTGAGGGCTTGCCTAACGAGTAAAGTCACTACTCCGTGCTTCTCTTGGTCTCTTAACGTATACGGGCTTGTCGGTACTTGCTTGGATACACATTGTGTCTGTGTGGGGGTGTGAATGTGTGGCTTTTCCTCGTTTTGGTCTCTTTCTGATCCCTCCATACTCTCCCTCTCGTCGCTGCTGTCCCCAACGTAAAAGTACAGGCCAACAACTTTTAGACGAGAGTGAACCAACCATCCAACTAACTCGCAATAATCTCGACCTCCAGCGCGTATATGGCATTTATATATCTTAATAAAAAGACCCAAAATGAGTAACAGACGAGTACACAGATTCAGTACTGTGTGTGCGTATGTGAAAGAGAACGAGAGAGAGATCGTGGACCAACGAAAGAGAAATAAAAAAAAAAAAAACCCAGAAGATACTTTTTTCGTGCGTACTTTTTAGCATTTAACTAATAATTTGGGGCAGCCCTATTTTTACGATCTCACGAGAATACAAACGAAATGGAAACATATCGACGAAAAAAATCCCGAAGTATTTTCGTGATCTCGAATACATTATCTGCTCGTATACCTTGCTATTAACGTTCCAGACACAAGTACCATTCGCAGACGAGACGCAAATGGAAAAAAAAATGCCGAAATTCCATCGTCCGTATGGCAGGGATCGTTATTTTCTTTTCTGTTAATTACCATTGCACTTGATATATATAAATAACACGTGGGGAAAGATCCCTTGGGCAATGGTTCACACTTCTCTCTCGCTCTCACTATTTTTTCCATCATTTTTTCGATTTGACTCCATACATACAGGTCCATCGCTTTCCCATCTCCTTTCCATTCTGAAAAAGATTACTTTGTCACAATTCGATTGACGTGTGTTTTATCCATTCACGCATCGCATCCGACCAACATCATCGATTTATATATATATGTGTTCACGTGTATATGTGTGTCTATCGGTACATCTAGCGTTCGAAAGAACTCCGAGATTGGCTCGAATACAGCGGAATAATTTTTGACCACCAGCAGCAAACCCATTTCGGAAATTGATATATCTATATGTCATTCAGCCATTCGGATTTTCTCTTCGATCTGCACAATTACTGCGACGAGACCATTTCATCCACCAAACATTTATCCCACGTGTATGCGTTTATATTCACATATACAGAATGGAGACGCGTGTTTATACATAGAACACACTTTCACGCTAGATAATCGATGTGAGTGGCCCATTCGTGGCAACACAACCGACATATAATACTTCCTGATTTTCTTTCTCGCCCTCCCTGCCCGAGAAGCCTCCAATTGTATCAACTAACTACCCACAGTTCGGCGTACGCGTTATATCGCACAATCATGTTTTCTATGGAAATAATTCTTCGAACTTAAATTGTTAAGGTTTAACCGCATCGTGCGTTCGTTATTTCAGTTTTAAAAATATTAAAAATATTGCTAATTGGTCAGTGATAAAATGAAAGAGTTCCAGCTTGGTCAATCAATTTTATTGAGAGATCAATATAGATCGAAGCTATGGTCAGTAGAATTTTAGTCGAGATATTTCTGCTCAGCTCAGGAAAATCGTTACAACTCGTTGCAGTTTTTCGGATGCAAAACTTTTCATTGAAATTCTGAAAAAATAGTCTGTTGAATATTTTTACAAGCATTAGTAAGGATTGTGAATAAAAATATTCGCCTCAAGTGGAAAGCATGTTTTTCGTTTCGGTTCGTTGTGCTGGAATAGCCTCAACTTCGCACAAAGACAATTAAAAAAAAAATTCTACCTAAAAAACAAAACGGTCGTTGAACGAGGGCCCCATTTTCCATAATTCTCGGAAAAAACTTTGCGTCACGTAATAAATGTTCGTCCCCGTTGAATTTTTTTGAATAATTCATGATCACTTGACACAAATGCTCATGCTTCTATTC
Organism: Campopleginae sp. 14b; assembly: GCA_030522525.1. NCBI lineage: Eukaryota > Metazoa > Arthropoda > Insecta > Hymenoptera > Ichneumonidae > Campopleginae sp. 14b. The sequence goes on from JAPYYS010001034.1 coordinate 49,033, forward strand.
AACATGTGCGTGCATACAGGTCCCACGGGTTATTGGAAATATGACTCTGATGGTGTTGGGATTCCCGCTCCTCCAATATTTCGTACGCATGCAATTCAAGGGGGTGCACTTAATGTACATCTTTAGGATCATTGCTGCTGGGAGTGATCGCAAAGTTGATTGCTTATTCTGATTGCTGTGGAAAATCTAAGACACAGCGAACGACGACACACCTCGCACGTATAATTATTCATTAGGAAAATTTAACGAGTCACGCGTTACGTTCGTTGATGAGAATTTCCTAACACATTGCTCAGCAAGATAACTTCATGTGACTGTGTGTAACGTAATGCGGGGGGGCGACATGTAGAGAGCGTGAGACGCAAAGAGAGAGAGAGAGAGAGAGCCAGAGAGCCAGAGCGAGAAGCTCCAAGGCAGAGATGCTTGGGTTATATTGCTCAGCCAACAATCGGGGAATGCGACCCTTTGTACTATGACTTGGTCTTACACGTGTACGATTATATACATGTTAAGTGCTGTAGTATACTATGCACCAGGCGGTTGTTAGTAATGCGCCTTCTGTTAGTAATTCGATACGGGATGCGGTAGCGCTCAACGCCTCCTATCTAAGCTTCACTACTACAATGTGCGTCTTCTATTTCACAGTAGTAGCTCTTTCCCACAAAACAAGAACCACATACCCCTGATACACAGCCTGCACTAGTGAGAGAGTTAGACATCGGACGATAACTTAGCTCGCTTCGTTCACGAACAATTGCACTTTATGGAGCACATTACACACTTGATGCATCTTCATATGTGCGATTAGCCTTGTAAGAGCAGCACAGACGTACACGTCAAAGCACCATATGTTTGATGCACCGATTACCTGTGACTGCGGTGCCCCACTCAAACTGTTTCACAATCGATAAGAAAGGAGGATTCGAATAGGTGCTCACGTGTGACATTCCGGAAGGTTCATTTGGAAGGAGCTCCGGGAATTTCAAACAATTTGTCGAATAAACATCGAGAGCTGAGACTCGGTAAATTGAGCAGCTATTTTGTCCTCACTTCTCCATGATTATCACAAGGAAGTTGTGGTTTTGGCAGGGGAAAGGAAACTAAGATTTTTTTGCTTCTTTCGATTCTGACATTTTGGACGTATCTCGTCGCCAATTTATAGAATGATTTTTTTTACGTGCCACGGGCGGAATCGATCGTTTTTTTAATGAACTCTCCGCAGGCTAGAGAAACAGGATTTTTTTTTTTTCAAAATGGTCAAGGGTTTTAGTTCGACCGTCGATTTGGCACGATCCCTTTCCTCACGCAGTTTTATTTACATTGGCTTCCTTGATTCTGGCAATGGCGATCGTATGTCTGACGCTAGCTCCTATGAGAAATTCAATGTTCGACTATGAAGCTACTGCGCACGCGATTGTTCATACACTTGAATGCAGAATGAAGAGAAGTAAAGTGAGATGCTCATCCTGCTGATGAATTATCGGCCGGAGCAGAATGGAAACTTCTATCGAATCCCATTATCCGGAGCAACTGACTAAAAACCGATAGGTTAATCGCTTTCACTCTCTTATACATCTGAATTCATTGTAATATCCATAAAGCCCTGAGGGCTTATCTCAGCCTCCATTAATAAGAACATAACTTTCGGGCTTACAGCGTCCTATTCAAGATTTTATTGACAAATAATATTCTGTGCGCTTCGATGAATCGTAAATCTGAGAAAATCTCACATTTGCGTGGAAATTTATTGCTTGGAAAATAAAAACAATTTCATTGTCATGCTGTGAAATAAAAAATATCAACGAAATTATATTATGTACTGCACGGAAAAGTCGAAGACAATTAGTCCGATTAAAATTTCAAGAATTTCCTATAATTCCACATTCGACAATTCCACATTTTGTGCCACTCTGTGAGGGACAAGATTTTAGCTTCGCTTTTTGATGCGATGAACAGTCATTTGGAAACGTTTAAAAGTTTGCAAATAAATCGGTCGTGACGAATTCGAATGGGACGATTTAAACCAGAGAATCGAGCATTCGGAAAGCCACGCTGTTGAAATTTATCGGATCAATTGATCGGTCAATGATTAAATCTGATGAACTCGTATTCATCGATGGAGGAAGTTCCATTCTCGAGGCCGATGAATTATCGTCAACTGGAATAACGAAATTTTTACTTTTTCTTAACACAGATTTATGGAAAATAATTCGAACGCAGATATTTTTGAAATTATGAATTATGGATCCCCATTTTGCTGGTGGAATGTCTGGATACGTGCAGTCCTGAAGTGCATTTCTCGTATTTGCAATATTTGCATCGATGACCAGTAATGAAAACTACACCGAAGCGTAAAGCATATTGTTTCCAATCACTATAGAGACGTGGCCTTTTTCATTCCTCTTTTGCGATATTAAAATCGACGGGTGGAAAGCAAAAGTTAACTAGACACCTGACCCGCCAAGCTGGCACGAAGTGCACCGGTGTTTTCATTCGCTTCGGCATATGTGGACTCGAAAGGCCACAGACAGGTCATAGCCATTGATGTTATCTCTTCTCTTCTCATCCATATGTGTATATAAATGCACACAGGAAAAAAATGTTTGGTATAGGTTTGCACGTGCGTGCAACTCGAGAACCATTAAATTGATTTAACTGCATCATTTACAGGAAGGAAGCTTGTGATCTGTATCGCGTCAGCCCATCCCTGCAAAGTTATTTTTGTCTTTTCCCTGACGTCGCATTTTATTAACATTGTCGAATCTTTTCATAAGAACCGAATAAAATAATTGCATTCTTTCGGTATTTCTCGAAAAAATCATATTGAATTATATTTTTTACTAGAGATTATAAATGAAATGAGAAAAATTCGAGTGAAAAGCTTCTACAGGTACTACAGATTTCCTTGCAAAATTAAATTTCCCCTTCATAAACAAAATACCAACTGTTTCGTAAAAGAGAAAACAAAAGTCCTCGACTTTTTTCAAAATTTATTCGACCATCTGCGATTCTCAGAGATTGCCGAGAAATTATGATTCATTTTCTATCATTTCCTATCAGTTACATTTTCTATAAAATAAGTAAAGAGTCGGAGTAAAAATTGAAAAATGTCGATTATTCAATTGAACTGGATTTTGGTATTAAATATTAGTAGGATGTGAGAATTCGTGAATTTTACATGTTTCATAGAAGGACTCGATTAATTTTGATTGATTTGGGAATTGGAAAAGCTTACAAGGAATGCGGGGATTGGGTTAATGAAATGATAGCTTGATTGAAAAGATCGTAGAAATGGAAGCGAACATCAGTTGAAAATTCCACATCTCAGTTGGATGGAAATATTGATGAGTTTTATGTGCTGATTAATAACTCGAATGATTTCAATTAAACTGGTATTTACAGAGGTCCGGAAGGAAATTTGGGGTTAAGGTAAAATTGTCTGCTGTTTGACTAAATATCATTCGCATGCAGGATGCAATTTGTATATATGTTTACACACGCTGCGTTTGCATAGAGTATACAGTAACATGTCCGCATGGAGAACGGTGTGCCTCAGGAGACTCGGCACGCGCGCATACCGAACGAGGCGAAACGAGACGGAACAGAACGGAACGAAAGAGCGCGCACCTTGAACGAATGTGTAGAGTATAAAGCTTCGGGGGAATGGGGAGTGGAATATACTACGCTATTCGTTTCCGGCAACGATAACATAGCAGAGTGCGAGAATTTTGCCCTCATACGTACGTAATAATAGGTGGCGCTTAGCCTGTTCCGTACACCTGTTTCCTATTAAGATCGTGATTATAAAGGGTATTCGCATTGAAAGTGACAGAAGTAAGAAAATGGAAAAGGTGAGCACGAATAAAACGCTGCCCCAGAAAGGTCAATCGGTCGGAATAATTGTCAGAATTTTAAGAACAAAAATTCACTAATTTTTCGTTAAAGATTGAGAAATGTCAAATGCAAATATTGCGTGAAGGATTTTTTTGAAGAAAATGAAAGCTTCATCGCAGGTCAAAGTTCGAAGAACAATGTATTCATTGAAATGGTGCGAATATAATGGATTTATTCACAGCTCCATAGGAATATTAATTAATCAAGACACATAAAATTAAGACAAAAGTGATTGAACAAAAGTTGAGTTAACAATTGCTCAGTTATGTTTTATCTCTTTTTTCGCTGGGGGCAGTGTTGATAATTGCAAACATTTCAACTACAAAAGGTTTCGTAACGTGGGGTGTGTGGCTCGGTGGAGTCTGGCAAGATGAAGAGGAAGAAGAAGACGAAGAAGTGAGCAAGAAGTTTGAAGCGAGAACGAGCAGTGAGAAAGACTTTCCGTCGACTCAACACGGCGGATAGGGACAGAGACCAGTCGAGCAAAAAACGAGAGAAGGAAGGAGTGCACTGTGAAAGAGAAGTGCGGAAGCGTATGAGGGTGCAGAAGCAGGGGACAGAAAAAAAAAAGGTTATACAGCGAGGCAACGATACGTAGTGCGGGACACCGTTTGGAGAAGTCTCAGGGGCTAAAGGGAAAAAGGGTAGGGGCAAAAGTGCACATAGTTTCGTTCACAATTATTATACTAAGAGGGGTGAGAGCAGCGGAAGTTCCACGTGCTGGTATCCGCGAGCGCGGAACAACCCTCGAGCTCTTTGGTCGCCCCTCGCTCGTCGAACCTTCCCGCGTTCAGGCTTCTCTGTGATTCTATGTAGGGTAAAACTCGCGCAAGAGAACCACCTCGCCATGTATATACGCCCATTTAATTAATAGTTGCCGAGCGTTCGTTGCTTACGGAATTTTACCCGTGATTTTCGCCGGGGCGGTTAATTAGAAAATTATGTAGGTAACGCCCGCCCGCACTCCACCATGTCGCTTGTGTCCCACAGCTTTGCAACGAAAAAAGGGAGGCAGGGAGAGAATGAAAGAGAAAGCACAGAGAGAGAGAGAGAGAGAGAGAGAGAGAGAGAGAGAGAGAGAGAGAGAGAGAGAGAGAGAGGGGGAGCGAGAGACGAGAAGGCGCTCTCTCTCTCTCTCTCTCTCTCTTCGATTCTCTTAACGATATCGTGGCTGACGTTACTACTATAATTCCATGACATTCATCATTATCGGTTTACTCTTTAATTTGTCTGATTGCCTTTGGTCTGACGAATCAGACCAAATCCGAATGGAAATAGATGGCTTCGTCGCGTTTCCGTCCCTGATAAATTCAGTGATGGATCAAGTTTTCAAAGGAGCGAGTGACTTCTGTTCACTTGACATTGTTAATGAAATATTTTGCTCAATTATTCAAATCACTTAATCCGACATAAGTCAATGATATTTTTTTTGTTTTTTGTTTTTTTCATTGGCAATCCTCCGCTGCATACACTGAGAAAACAGTTGGTTTATAATAAAGAAATATATTTAGTCGGTACTATAATTCATCAACTGCTACAAAATTTGTTGATGGTCAAAAAATATCTTTGTTGTCACGATCAACTTTCATAGGCATAGCATTTTCTTAAAGATAATATTTTGTTCGATCGCTCTCATTTCCCTTAACTCAGTAGATATTTATGATCATCAAATTTATCTGATAACAACAAAGCTTACGTTTTATCGGACGATTAATTAATTGACTATTAACAAATGTCTTCAGACAAATCGAGAGGCTCAAATAAATTAACTGTTCGCGAATTAACTTCACTAATCGTGAAGTTTTTGTACTTGGTAAATACAGAAAACGATAAAAAAAAAAGCTCGTAGCGTATACACACTGTTTTTTTTTTCGCTGGCTCACTCTCCGCATCGATTCTGAATCTGAAATGCCACTCGACTCTCCGATAACCTGCAACTACTCTCGGTCTTTCTCTTTTGCATGCATATTCATCTTAATCTCGAAACGCCGTGACGTGGCTCCAGGAGATCTCGTCAAATTATTAAGCTGCCCTTCTCTTTTGGCGTGATTAATGTTTCCCGTGCAAGTATGTGACGACAGGCTACGCTTGAGTAGATAAATCGACGCATTTTTTGCGCTATCAACTTCGATGCTGCAAGAATTATTAAAGCCACGAGTCGTTCAGTTCATTTCTGGAGAAAAGAGTCCCTGCTGTCGCATTCATTGTAAAAGGTAAGCATTCATTAACTTTTTCGATCACGAAAATTACCGGGACGACAGGATCTCCGAATGAACTGGTTTCACGAATCAGAGCAATGAATAAAACTCTCTTATCAGCAATAAAACCATATTTCCGACACAAAGCCACGTTTCATTCAGTCCCAAGGATAACAAATACGTTAATTATGTAAATTTTCATTCCATCGAACATTTCATTCGTAATAATAACAATTTCCGACCATTATTTGCGAACAAAACGTTCTTTTGTGTTGAAATTAAAGAAACAATGATAATAATAGTAATAATGACGAAATTTCGAGGTAGGAACGCGATGTTATTTCGAAAGAATTTTTTCAGCACGTAATTTACCGCGATAATGAGTTGAGGGAAGAGATGAATGGAAAAGGAGAAAAAAAGTGATTCCACGATCGAAATGGGAGCATTTGCCTGGTGTCGAATATGGTTGGCGCCTCAACACATCTGCATTCCAATTATATATCCATGTTTATGTACGTAGGTATACATAAAGGGTTATGTATGTACATGTAGTCGTAAAATCGTAATTTGGACGTACCTTGTATTCAGCTCGTTTCTATCTCGAGCGAAGGGAGAGAGAGAGTGAGGGATAGGGAAAGAGAGTGAGGGCATAGAGATTGGCGTGTAGCACACGCCCTGGATCTGGCCCACGTTTTCAGACAATCTGCCAAAATTACTTGCAATTCGTAGTAGTTGCGCGCGGCCCTCTAAGAGAGCATGCCCGAAGGACTGCACGATGTTAGACAGCCAAGGATCGAGGCAGTTCAAGAAGTCGAACTAACAGCGGAGAGAGTCTGCGAAGGTGCAGAGAAGGACTAGACCGAAAGATGCCAAGAAGGAGAAGGGGAACGGAGAGAGAAAAGGAGACGAGAAACCAGGACAGAGATAGTTAAGTAAACTTCGCTGTGACTTCGCATTGGCCACAAGGATGTGCCGGGTCTCGGTTGCACCTTACCGCATGAATACATAATGCCGTAATGCGCAAGCATCTTGCTCTCTTCGTCTCCCATCTCACTCGTCTTTCCCTTTTCCCTAATACCTACACGTTCCAGCTGTACTTTTTATGTCTTTCCCGACTGCCTTCTCTTCTCCATAACTCTGGATCATATATATACGTACACAGAAAGAGAGAATGAGGGAGAGTGTAAAGAAGCAAGAGAGAGAGAGAGAGAGAGAGAGAGAGAGAGACAAGCTCGGTCCACGCCATATACCGATCTCGATTCAATGTTTCTGCGGTGTCTCACGGGTGTTGAGTCCTTTCGTAGCTAACTAACCTCCGAGTGCCCCATATAACTATTCCTTCGAGTACTCCACACCCCAAGCTTCGTCTCTAACCCCTTACACAAACCTTCTTGTCGCATTCCAGTATCGCGAGAAAGGCAATCCCAAGCCTGGCTGCTGAGCTTTTAGCCCGCCAGAGTTTGATATATGCACCACAACTGGCAAAACAACAGGACTACTTGGAGAATATTCCGCGATCGAGCCCGCAACACACTCGTATCATCTCTCTGCCCCTTTCACCAAATTCCGACCCACCTCCATCCATTTCGATCCCGTCATTATCGGTGGACGTAAGCATATGTTCCCTCCACCTGGGAATACGATTCATCCGTGAATAACTACGAACCTTTCCTTTCACGCGGAGCTTCGCTTTCATTTGAAGCGAAAATGATTTTAAAACCCTTTTGGTATGCTTGGAATTTCATAGAATCCTGGACAACCGTGGATAATGGGACTGTCTTTTCATTAAGGGACAATTATGAAATCAGCTTGGGCTTACGTTGGCCCAACAAGATCGGAGAACGTTTAACAAAAACTTGCAAATTTTCGATCGTGTCCATTGCGAGGATTGTTGATGACTTGTTAATGATTGAAAACATTCACGTTTGATGGGATTGCATAAAATTGAGAAGCTACAAGCCCCATTAAACTAATTCTGTTCATATCTCGTCTTGTATTCATTTTAAGCTCCGGCCAGTTCTTCGGATAGAAATTTACACGCGTAAACTGTTGGAGAATTCATAGTCTGCTCAAAATACAGAGAATCAGTCTGAATTAAACTAATCCAGCTGTGCTACCTCCGGTAAAGCGCAACGTAGTTCCGGTCCGCGCGGCTTGAGAGTTAGACAGATCCTTGTGCATAGTCGTTTCCGGTTGATACTTCTTCTCCGGCCCTGAGGCAGTTTTGGCCCTCTTACGCTCCTACCCTAATCCGGTAATGAGCTTTTCAACTGCCAAAGGCAAGCGGTAATAGTTGAAAATGCTCTCGATGGTGAAAACTTCAAAAGTTGTAATAAACCAGATATGGAGCATGATGATCCGAATAGCAAATTGTGTAATCTAACGGAAACCCAAAAAAGTAATAATTTTCATGCGTTGTTTCCGAGTCTCGGAGTCTGTGTGGCTTCGCACTTTTTAAACAATCGCAAATGTTTTTTATGGGGAAAGAATTCGAACACCATTGGTACAGAAATAAATGACGGTCGAGTGCGGTGAACGAATGAAAATTAATGCGCATTGAAAATAAGTTTGAAAACGTTTTTCTTTTTCCACGGATTGTTTGCTGTTGTTGCATTGAAAAGTGCGGCAAAGTTGTCGAGGAAAACTTGGCTATTCGTTTGAAACCTTCACGTCGGATGTCCTTTGTTCCCACAACCACCTCAAGGACTTGGCGAGGTTGAATTCGCTCGTCCTTCCAACTACGCACGGATGTCCTCCTCGCTTTCTCTCTCAACCTCCACTTCCGCTGTGCTTTCTCTGTATATTAACCGGTGAAATTCATTCGTAAGTTAATTAGCGCCAAACTAATTACGGCAGATATTTACTCTCGCAGATCCTTGAGTTTGGAGCTGCAATTATCGTAACAACGTATCGCATCGATGTCAGTGAATGTTGCATTTCCAAAATAACAATTCGCCAGCTCAATTCTATTTTTCCTCGAAATTCGATAGAATTTTGCGGCAATTATTGAACGGAGATTATCGACCGACAGTTTAAGGGGTAAAGAATACACGATTAAATATTTGATTTCACGAAATCGTTGACTAAATTTGGAATTTGAAAATTTTCACTCCGCCACCGAACCATGGAGGAGGAGAAAAGATTCCAATTATTTTCTATATCCAGAATAAAATTGTCCGACAAAAGCATGAAATTTATTTGGTATATCGAATGATGAGACGGATTAATAACTAAAAATGACGTGCGACTATTTAGGAGGTTCGTGCCGGGCGTATTAATAATATGATGAAAATGCAAGAGCGGGTTTACGGTTGAATGTGCTGTTTGGCAGTACAAAATTCGAGCACGCGTCGTATAAGCTCGCGCACATGGTAGGCGTGTACAGATGCAACGTTGCATAAAAGCCGAGAAAGGGTTAAATAGGTAGACGATATAGGGTCATACGTAGTTATAGTGACAGCGCTCTCGGCAGCTTACCCAAGCCGCGGAGAGTGATTAAATCAGCTGAAATTCCGCTTTCCCTACACGCTCATCATCAAGCCCGATAACGACTATATCTGTATAGAGGATTTTCGTGAATAACGCCGTAAGAGCTCGACACGGCTACATCGTCGTATATATTCGTCGTGGCCATTGCAAGCACAGGCATACACCAAAACATGTTAGGCAAACACGTAAATCCATAACTACAAATCATAAGGACGCCAACAACCTAAATTTCACGAGTTAATTCATCAGCTTTACGTCCTTTCCGTTCTCACTTCATGATCGTGGCGGCGATGCAAGCCGCAGGAGTTTCTGCAGTGGACGCTAGACTGACATGCAGGAATTTGACATCATCCGCACTGTAATGCATTTACAACGTGTCCTTCCACGTTATATCTATCCTGTGATATTGTATCGTCACGAGCCAGTTTCAAAATCGAATAAAAATGTGTTGGAAAATGAAGGGAAAATCGCTGTAAACAATCATCAGGATTCGTGACTGAATGAAAATTAACCCGTAGACACGACACTGGTAAAAATATGCACCCACGAAAATTTCAAGTGTAAAATATATTTTTGAAATTTCTTTCTTTATTTTGGCCATTTTTTGACAATAAAATTTCATTTATCATCTTCCAAAATAATTGCAATCGATTACTCAGGATATTTTACCCCTAAAAAGTATGGTTCCACGATTAGATTCATGCATTTATCGAAGGAATACTAAGTCTTTAAAAGTCGAAGTGCAAATCTACACCAGGGTGGTGAGTGCGTGACCTAAAAGGGAGTTTGGTGTTTACGGATTGAAAAGACAGACATTTCTTTTTTGATAGTGTCATGTGGATCGTGATAAATATATGAAAAAAAAAAAAAAAATTGCGAAAATTAATGAATTATGTCGCCTCACTCTCTCGTAAGGCTCGTAGGATTCCACAATCTTATGCGATGAACAAATATGACGATGCAAAGTTTTAGAATTTTCATCCTAACCGCGCAAACCCAATCGGAATGAAATAAGTTTTAGCTCATGCCGGATAAACGGGGTCGACTGTTTTCGTTCCGATCGGACGAACGGTGCGGAGGATGTTGACTTTTGTTATTGGCAACTATCAAGCCCACACTCCGGCGGCACCGCGTCCGGTAAGACGTTCGGCTTCAATAACTTAATGAGTTTTTGTTGTTGTTGAAACTTTCGTTCGGAAAAAAAGCGACGCGGAGTGTTGAGAAGAAAGTTTCGAGACATAATTGTGAATTGAGTGGTGTTCGCTCGGGGGGTTTATTCGGAGGCTGCAGTCAGGCCGGATGAACAATCGTCGTAATCGCTGTGCATAGGTGATATATAGAGTCAATCACAATTCGGGGTCTCGGTCGACGGATTAACCCTAGTGCAAATTGACGTAATTGTCACGTTGAATCGAGTTTGTCTTTCTCTTTCTCTCTGTCCAACTTCCGATCGATAGACCAAAGTGGATAGTGTAGTCGTGGTCACCAGTAGGAGCACCAAACAGTCTATCGCTATACATGTGCCTCCATTATTCAGTCACATCCACAGATCGGTATTGATGTGTGTGTCAGAGGACATGCTCAGATTTATATATTTATATATGGATGTTCAAACTCCAAGTAGAGACGAGCATTATTACGTGAGTGGTTTGAGGAGAGCAATGGAGCAAGAAATTCGCGAGTAATTAGCGAACAATTGTTTGGGCTCCATGATTAGCAATTATTGTGCGATCGTACGATCATATGAATGCTGTTTCGCGATGGTAATGTGGGAAATACATTTGGGACTGACCGACCATGGGGCCCAAAACCGCATTTTTTCCGCGACGTCGTTCCGAGCAGGAGATTAATGTGTTTGAAGTCTCGGTCTGGAAGGTCGTTGAATCAAGGGCTAAATTTGAGGACGATCGAAGAGCTTCGGGCGTCGAATGTAAACCGACGATACTGCATATCGTTGCGCATGCCATTGCCGCGTTTGCGTACGTACAAATAAATCAAGAAAGATGCGTCGAAGTGAGAATTCAGTGCGGAACGTAACAGGCTCTGCTCCCTATTTCAGAAACGTTTTGAATACATCAGGGGAGTAGGCAAACAGTACACCAGCCGAATTTCATGCAATGTTTACTTAGGTTTAGAAACATGAATCATGGGGACAGAATTTCTTTCGATTTGAGCATTCGCTAGCTCCAACGCGATCAGAACCTCCATGATAAATCGGTCTCACGTTGCCATGCACGTGACACTAAACGGTATGGACCTTAAAACTTGAAATCCATAACTGCGATATAACGGAAACTCCGACCCTGTACAAACATCGGCCGATCGCTACACATATATTTTCCAAATAAAACAGAATTTCAATTCAGTGCCATTTCTCACAGTTGTCACTAAGTTAAATAACCGAATTGGCTTCCCACATTATTCGCTCGACCCAGAATGACTTTCCAAGGAGACTAAATCGACACTTGTCAACAATAGCATTGAAATAATCACCGGAGAATGTTTATCGATAAAAATCAATATTGGCTCGATGATTCTTGACCTGCTGCAATTTATTCTTTCACCTATTCCCTGAGCCCCCTCTCTTCTCTCTTTCCTACGCGACTCTATGCATTCCTAACGTTTTTTCCACGCTTCAATATTCACTTACACACGCACACACACATAGCATATGTGAGCGTCGGAAAAACGCGACGTATACACACCAGAATATCCGAGCAAACTCGAGACCACTTCTAGCCTCATTCTCGACCTCCGCTGTCGAGCACTCGTGTCGCGTCTCGCCCCTCCGAATATAGCGCACACCCTCGGATCGCTCGAGAGCCTGTCTCAATCTGCCTCTTGCCAAGAACGAGGTGAAACCCCCAGAGCTTCATAGCATGTTTTGCAGTAATACACTCTCGATACATCGAGCACCACGCAGTCGCCTCACTTTTATGCATAACCGAAAAAAAATGAAACTATTGTGTAAAGTTCAAAGTCTGTAACGATCACGACGTATTTCCGGAAATTGGCTCATCCGACCGCGCTGTCCAGTTTTCGGCATATTTTCCGAGACTGTTTTCCACATTTTTATATGCCAATCGATTATGAGGGGCTTTTGAGCAAGAAGCACGAAAAAACTGACGCCATAACTCCAGCGAGTCTCCAATAAATATAGCGAAACATTTGCGGTTCTCTTTTGTCTCGATTTTCTCACAGAAAAGTTTTATTTTTGTGCCGGCACGCGAGAGTTGCATTCCCGTTTATGGAATGCTCACGTCTTTGGATTCGACGTGAACAAAGTTGCAGCATGGACGAGAGTTTTCTTCGTTAATGAGGCAAGTAGCCGAGAGGACGGTCTCAACAAAGTGAGAAGAAAAGGCAATAGAAAAAGGCGTCAGGATGAGGAACGCCGCTGAAACAGGATCCGAGCTCCACTCGGGCGTTATTCCTTGCGCGTATGAACAAATACGCACACGTCGTATATCTGTATGTATATTCACAGGCATACATGTAGTCGGGAGGTACAATATTCACGAGAATTTTCGAAATGCGAAACGCTTATCGGATCGGTAGACTGGCTAGTTGGAAAGAGCTTGGGGGATGATAGGAAGCGCGGGAGTTATACGTTCTCCTATAGTTGCGAGACGAGCTCGTGCCGCGAAATGTTGCCGGTGATGAAATATTGCCGCAGGTGCTCGACCGTAACCCGGAAGCTCGCCGGTTACAAGGTTTTACTTTTATCGCGCGTTAACGTCGACCGCGAGCATGGATCGACAGAGACGGATCGCTACCCATTACCGTACATGACCAGTCTGTATATCGCGATACATATATATTCATATATTTAGACGAGTCTCTATATAGAGATGATCGGAGTGTGTGCATCTGCGTGTGCATGTATCGAACAAAAATATTTATATTCCACATATTTTCATGAAAGTGTACACATGCGTTTTTCTATGAGCTTGTGGGCTTACGGGCTTTTATGGATAAAATAATGTGGCTTACCTCTTTCTCCTTGCTTGCCACTCAAATACAATATGCATACATGGCCCGAATGTATGTGATGGTAAGTGCTGTTATTACTTCATTTTCTACGAGCTATATACGGGGGAAAGAAAATGCGAACGTTAGGAGCACGAAATATCGTCCGGAAACTCGTTGTGAAATTGTGGCATATATTTCAGTAGGATACAGCGACGACCGAGCACGATGATAGTGCTCTAAGCTCAGGCAATTAAGAGAAATATCAAAATTTGAGATTATTTGGTGATTTTTATTCGTTCGTTGAATTATATTCGCCCAATCGAAATTTCAACCGTAAAAATTCACTCCATACGAGATGATATGCTCTCTGGAACGCATCTCTGTACAAGACTATTACGAATCGTTGTGAAATTGACCCACCTGAATCTCGTTTATTACTTCTCACCCGAAGCAACTTCACGAACCCCGATCAACCCCTATAGAGTTTTCCATTCCACGTGTACGCGCGCGGGATCCACTCTCGTTCTCTGCACGGAATTCTCTCGCCCTGAAAACAATCAGCCGAGAATAGAATGCAGCTATGTACTGCTCGCGTATCCGATAGTGCATACCTTCCAGAGCCTCATATACCAACAAAATGTGCGCCACAGAGCTCGATTATTCGAGCACGAAAATCCAACAAAAAACTCTCAAGTATATTTACGCTTTCTATCTTTCTCTGCTTCGGCCAATGGCCCACGGGAAATTCGTCAAGTTTTTATGTGTGTACACATTTGCAAAGAATAGACGAGGCAGTGGCTACTTTTCGCAATGAAAAGAACAAACGTGCGATTCCCTACGAACAGCAAACCGACTATTTTTTCCTGTGAGTCCCAGCGGTTAACTAGTTGACGGTATAATTCACATTGAACGAAGAAATAACAGCAGGAAATGTGTCTATAAACAATGTTAAAAATAGACTCCACACCGAACCAGAAATTGATCATTTAAATTAATTGCCAAAAAATGGCAGTTAAATTAATGAGCCAAATGTGAGGATCGCCCGAGAGCTCTAAGAGTTCGTAAACTCGGTGCATCTAATTTTTCATAATAGCCCGTGGAATCCTCAATAAAATGCAATAGTTTTCCTCATTCCTTTAAGGATCGCATCAAATTTGGAACTTTTTTTACATCAATAGTTTCATTCGTACGTTATTTTATCGAATAAATGTAATTCGTCGTGGTGAAATGTATATTTGCTCATTGGTTGTTTGTTGATAATGCAATATCTATAAAATATCCAGTTGAATGAAATCGGGGAATATCGTCATTGTCGGTACTAATGCTCGTGCCAATATTCCGAGAGCGCAATATCCACTCCCGGAGAATGCTTCAGTGTCGTTGGATCGGCATCAGGGTTGTATAACTATGTACTTTCATCGCTTTTCAATCATCCCTCCTCCGGAAGCGACCGCGTCCTCTTGAACCCCTTTTGCTCTCTATGATGGTGAACAGTAGATAGAGAATGAGAAGAAGCGGAGCCAACACAGTTATTCAATCCTCTTCATTTAAATCAGCACTCTGTTGGAGACTCGAGTGTCTCTCTCTCTCTCTCTCTCTCTCTCTCCCTCTCTCGGCAGATATTTCTCTCGTTTTCCCTCTAATCTTATTGCTTGCTGCTTCTGTTCTCCGTTCGATTTTATCTCTGCGGACTATGCCCTGGTCGTTCTATTTCATACGAACCGATTGATGGCGAGCTCATTTTTTCCTTTTTTTTTCTTCTTTTTCTTTTCTATCTTTCGTAAGCTGTATTTACCTTTGGCGAGCAAAAGAAGATCCGGGATGATGAAATATGGATGCTCGATATTAATAAATGGAAATAAATCCGAGGGTAGGATTTAGGATACATTTTTAAAATTTCCTATGTAGATATTGATCTCTTCATTATAAGAGTTCTCGATAGAGCGCAACGAGACGTGTACAGCGCTAATTAAATCAAATACACAATATCCCGTTGTTATTGAATGGCCACAGTTTTATTTCCAGTCAAATGAACTCTGAGAATGAGGTGCTTTGATGTTACGTGGAATGATTTAAGTTTGTGCGAAGGCCCTGATTCGCCAAATTGAATTAAAGAGAAATATATAGGGATTTGAAAAATGTTGGGTCGCACGAGGGGCGTGCAGAGCGGTATGTCTGCTCACCGTAAACCGCTCGACTTTAATATACACCGCGGAAAGTGTGAGGTCATAAAGACTCGACAAGAAGAAAGAGGCAAGGGTTGGTGCGGAGGGTGTGTTGGGAATAATAGACGAGGAAGGAGAACACTCCGCGATTCCAGGAGGAAGCGAGCGAGATATAAGAACAGAGGGGCAAGGGGATGGAGATGGGGTTGAGCTAGAGGCTGGAATTACAGTGGTAGGTCGTTAGCGTTAATGAATAAGTAAGGTTAATTTGCGAATGGGTTTCACAGTCCTCTCGTTACCCCGGTGAGCCAAGCTCACGTCCGTAAGGCATCCATTTCATTATCGAGACTCGAACCTCCGAGCGTTCACTCGCGTGTGGCTGTTATCCCCGCGCGCCGACGCTGTGAACTTTGTTTTATTCTTCTCATCTCCCGATTGCACATATGTCGCAACCTTTTTCATTTTCCTCCAACATTTAACACGAAATTCACGGTTCGAGTCATTTTTCGAGCCAGTATTTTCACATTTCAAAAGTAAATACGAATAGAAATAATAATTATGTGCATACGCACGCGTTTATTTCTGGGCACCTCGTTGTGTAGTGTGTGACGCGAAAAGCATATGTATTTGGCTGTTGGTTCTGTGCAAAGGGGAGACGATGCTGCTAATGGCAATTGGCTAGTCGAGAGGACGTCAAAATTGAAATTTTCAAAAATCCATCAAGTTCGAGTTACCAAAACTATGTCAGCGTCCACTGGGATCGTGCTGTATGGCGCTTCCTAGTGCATACAAATCCTTTTCTCACTTGTTTAGCAAAACCGTCGTAGCTTTTCCTCGCATCTCTCCGCAGCATGAATATGCATGTGCAACCAAGAGGTGAGGGGATAAAAGTAAGGACGAACTGTATGCAGCGAAAGGAGCAAAAAGACGAAGGAGGCGAGGAGAGAACGAAGATTAAGTGGGAGCAAACACTGGTCGCGAGGCTCTTCACGGCAACTAATTACATCGTTGCTCAGGGGCTTGCACAAAACGCATACTGACTGTGACATCCCTAAGGAAAAAACGAGAGTTACATGTAGACGTTTTATATACATGCATAATATGGTCCGTGGAACAAACAAAAAATAAACGAAGAGGATGAATAGGGCGCGAGGTGATTGAAAGGCCGAGGAGGCTGCGGGTAAGAAAAGAATTGTTAAACAAAGAGAGAAAACGTGAAACAGGGCGAGCGAGAGAGAGGAACAAGAAGAAAATCGAGTTGAAAACGGAGTTAACATGGCGGAAGGACGAGAGTAACAAAACGGAGAGTTCTGTAAGCTTCTTCTATTCTCTTTGTCGTTTTTCCGAGGCTAACGGACAGGAGGAGGGCGACCGAGGCAAACTTTAAGTTATAGCCAAGCGCTGAGAGTGACTAATCGACTCTCCCGAACAATATAGTTTCGCCACACTCACACATCGCTTCGTATATCCGTGTATGAGTTTGCATGTTAGTGAGCACGGAAAAAACGGAGCATAATGGAATTTTTGTCTTGGCAAGCGATGAAAGTTCACCACATAAGTGGTGTCGCGAGGTAGATATTGTCTTCAACAATTATCGTCGCCGTATAACTGCGACGATCGTGCAAAGTGTCTTTTTTTTCTGAATCAACCACGAAAGACCACAAGGACAGGGAATTAATGCCATTGAAGCTACGACGTCAAACTGGAGGGCAAGACTTCGCTGAATTTTCATGTCTACGAATTGATTAAGAAATAAATTTGCCCCAATATTATTATGCACATGAAATAATAAAAATGTCGAGAATGGATGTCAGCGACAAAATTTCTGCCAACATATCTTGGCAATAACGCTCCCAGACAAATTGCCAGATCCAGAATCTTGCCTGGAAATAGTCTTGGAGCTCGCCGAAAAAGAGCCAAATCTCAAGTGCACATGATGCAAAATGCAAAAGACTTCTAGCCTCCGAAACTTACTCATATTTTTCCATTGATTTTCTTTCTCAATAATCTAAACAAATAGTAGGATGCTGATCTACTATTCAAAGACTTAGCAAACGGTGCTAGACGATGACCAGCATATTTTGCTATGAAATGCACGAGAGTCCCGGCCTCTGTAACGTTTTCATATTTTTCCACTGATATTTTTTCCTCGAAAACCTTATATGCAATGAGATGCTAGTCTAGTCTCAAGGAGGTTGGATCTCGAAATGAAAATAATGAAAATTTCATTGTATTTGGTGACAAGATTCTTTGGCATCAATTGTAGAAAGACAAATTTTTCCCACATCTGCCATTACATCTTTATCGAATAATTGAGAGCTTGATCGCAGCGCACGAAATGTATACCTGTATAAATGTAAACTCTATGCTTATACACGTGAACTTTAGAATTCACTAACTCGAGTACAATGGGGTCAAAAAATTTGAAAAAAAAAATTGTATCGTCGTGTGTATTATTAAAGAGTGTATTTACCAAATATTATCGAATTTTCATGTTTTTTAAACTTTTTATGTTTTCAACATGGTTTTGCGTGGCAACAGATTGTATAGTTTCAATCTAACCTCTTCAAGAACTCTTTGGCATTTCATAGCAAGAGACGTCCTGAACAAGTCGATAAAGTAGAAGCCTCATCAGCCGGATAGTCGGAAAACATGAAAAGATTTAGAATTGGTCCAGTGGCGAGTTGCACAGAGCAAATGGTACAGTATCGAACTGACACTTTGCCTTTCAATATATTTGTCTATGTGGTTCTCGGTGTATATGGTGTTTATGGTGTTGGTGGAATCGGACATGTGAGCTGTGACGCATATTGTGGTATAATCTGATTGCGTGATTATCGGTGCGTGATTATGCCATGATGGGTATAGCACGAGGTATGGTGTGCTATGGCGAACGGTTTATCGTGCGAGCTGATGGTGTATGATGTGTGGTGATATCCACGCAGTGTGGTAGCTTGGAGATTCGTCAAAATACCTGTCTCGTGTCAGGACTGTCATTGCCATGGGATATTTTTGATAGGGAAGGTCCATGGGGCTCCTTCGGCCAGGAAAACGTTTTTATCTACTCGGAATTGACGCGCTGTGAATCTCATGACGACACAACAAAAATGTGGCCCATAGTACGCGACACCATACGCCTAACTCGCGTCTGGTTGAGTAGATCATAATTTGAGAGTCTCCTATCGCAGAATCCTATCGGAAAATGTTTTCCCACACACTGTGAAATAATTTCACGTGTTCAATGAAATTGCAGGCTAGAATTGACAGCTCTAACCAGCATTGAATTTAATTTCTCTGCATTCACTTGGGGATTTCAATAACGAGCTTTACGTTCATGCAAATCTATGTACACACCGAGATTAAATAGAATTATCTCAGCGGTTTGTCCAAAATTAATACCATTTCAAGCTTCTCTTATGCACCCTATGATATCCACGATTATTGCACTTTATAGCTCGTCCTAAGCACACAGCTGATGATTCAATGGCAATCATCAATGGGTTATCCACGTATATATATATATATTCTGTATTTATGTGTATGTCGGCCAATATAATGAGGAAATAATACGGCGCATTTGTTCGTATTAATGAGAGGAACAAAGAGCAGTGTGTGCTGTGCGTCGAGCGGGTACATATTCGTTGAAAGGACGTTTACTGGAGTAACGTGAGAACATTGCTTCCCCCAGCGTCCACCTATATAGGGATCCGTTCGAACGCCTCGAACAATCGACAAAAGTCTTCCGTCTCTCTCATTCTTGCCATTGAGCTTGACGGCTATTTGACCCCGTCCAAGTTAACGCGTGTCCACTATTGCTATTCTCTCATTTTAGTGTGTACTCGATACCCTTACACACGTATGTTTATACGCGTACATATTTACAGGACCTTTCAGAATGAATGACAGCTCGTTGCTGACTTATTATCGTTGATTCCGTTTTGTTCGGTGACCGAAATGTCAAGACAGTGTCATTGACGGAAACACGAAACGGAAACAGAGTATTTTTCAATCCAACGTGTACGATGATGGATTTTTGATAAAAAACATAGTGATTTTTACGAAACGTTGAATTTTTCTCTCTGGGATTCCTTCCTTTCGAGACGATTGTGAAAAATTGTCAGCTGCCAAACACAAGACTCGCTATGAATCGCCCTCTATATGGAAGTTCTCTGACGACCACACAGCGCTCTATCGATATTGCCGTTGCCTTCACATGTTCAATTTCGCGTTCACTTCATAGTTGGTATTTGTGCAACCACAGTAACTATGGTACACTTCCGTCTCGCTCCCTCTCTCTCACTCACTCAGTCTCTCACTCATCCTGGCTATTCATTTCGGCTATGCCATGCTTCTATTCTCTTGCCTGAACGTAATTTTGTATTGCATTAATACCGCACGCATTCCGGCTTTTATGTTGCCTCCGTCGAGTTATACATGTCGATGGATACACAGGCGTATGGGATTTGTATTTGCAGCGAAACTCGAGAGTTGCCAACGAGCTGGTACTTCTTAGTCTTGTTTTCAAGCAACATGGCTGTCGCTACGTGATTCTTAGGACAGACTGGTCAGGCTCCGTCAACTGGACAAATATCAGTTGGTGCTCCATTGCTCGCCAAATTGGATTTTCACTGCTAATATTCACGCCACTGACAGCTGAAAATTTCCTAACTTCTAGAGCACAGAATACTCGGCGGATATTGTAATTAACGAGAAACATGGGAGCATGCTAGATGGTCGTGGCTGCCGTTTCGACACGGCAAGCATTCCATATCTCCAAAACCCTTTCCCTTAATATTCCTCTTCGCATATGACAATTAGGCATTTCAATAGTAATTACCGTTCAATGTGACATCAATATGAATTCATAATCACGCGTGCTGCACACACGGCTTGTGGCCACCGCCGAATTAACACCTGCATTTTCCCTCTCTCCCTGACACACTCTTTTCCCTCCCTCTCTCACCAACCCCGCCGCTGCCTCATCTAACTCCGTTCATTCCTGGCCGTTTCCACATGTCGCTGCTTTTTGGTCCACCATTTATGATATTGATATAAAATGTACTGAACCTACACACGACGATACATCCATGTTTTTGTACTTTATATGCCGCTAAACCAAATGGATTTCAAAGGTAGCTAATGGAAGACAATTACGCTATTGAAAACGCAGCATTTCGCGTCGTACACATTTGAGGTTTCGAACAAGTTCACCGCTCCACTTGCTCCTCGCTTTTTAATAATCGTTTGTTTTGGTTGGAAAAATATGTTGATGATATTTATTCACGTCCGGAAGTTATGAATTTTCCTCCATTAAGAGCTGCTTTTTGAGCCTGTATGCGTTTAGAACATATCGTTGCTTCGCAATAACGACTAATACTTTTAATAATACATTTTATTATTCAATGTTTACCCTCGATAACCGCGTTATTGGACTTGGTGCTTCGTAATCACTGCACGTTTTACCACACATGTTTGACTTCGATATATACGATGGGCCCAACATAAAAGTTTACAAATTACACTTCCCCTTCCGCATCCCTCGGTACATTTGCTACCAAATATAAACAAAGATTATATTCAAAGTTCATTCGAATCTACATCACATTTGTATTGACTGTGAATTCCGCACGTATTTTCCAGAGTTTGCAGAACGATATGGAGGACGCATATTACAGTCGACTCCTGACTACGCAACGAATATCAAAAGGTTGTGCTATCGGGTACCCTGTAAATTGGTTAGTTCAGTACATTCGTTCAATAAACAAGATTTTCTGAATTATGAAATAACACGAACGAAAATTCTGGCCGAATTCATTTTTCCATTCATTTGCAGGGAAAACGATTTTCGTCCATCTGCTTTTTTTATCCTTTCACACGGACGTGGACGACTGATGGAACTAAAGAAGATTCCAAAAATTAATGAAAATATCATTTTCATTAATATATTCAAAAATATATTTTCCGGTATATTTTATTTCCACGTGGAAAGGAATTTCAAATCTTGAAATCTACTAAATACGGTACGTAATAAAAAAATGAAAAATTTGGAGGGAATTTATCAGAATAGCGATATAGAATATTTTAATTATAACCGAAGTCGTTATCAAAAGACACGGTGAAATAAAAGTTCGGGGATAATATCGTTTTTTTCCTGTAATCTTCTCTTCGGCCGAAGATAATGAAGTTTGATGAGCATCAACGCGAAAGATTTTTACCGTCTGGAAGATAGTGAGGTGACTCGACCTTCTCCTCTTCGGACTTTCGAAACTTTCTCGCGGATTTTGAGCAAACCCAACGATAAAAAAAAGAGATACGATATTACTATGTCTTTGATACATATAAACTGGGCGACCTTCACGCTCTTCTGGAATCTCGAAGGGTCCAGATATATACACAGAGAGACGTGTTGAACTCGCCGTAAAGATCGAAGCCCCGTTGAGCCAGGGGAGCTTAGGCTCTTTTAATATAGAGAACGCGACATCCCTTTTCTACCTTTTTTCTCACTCTCTCTCTCTCTCTCTCTCTCTCTCTCTGTGATATTTCCTGGGCACTATATGTCGAGGAAAAAAATCTATACTTCGTCAATAATATCCCTCGAGGCCAAGCTCTTTCTCATCTCGTCGGTGACTAAGAAACCCTCTACGATCGGGTCAGGATTATCTCTCACACTTCTCTTCCGCTTATAGCATACATATATATTTAAATATATATATAACTTTACTATAAATATATATATAACTTACTTCAAATATATATATATATTTAAATGTATATGTAATGAGCGTCAGGGCATATTTATATATTGGTATGTAAACGTATATGTATCCCTATCTGTATGTGGGTGTGTGGGTGTGTATGTTTTCATATGCGTGTATATATATTCACTGAATCATGATCATATAAACGTAGCAGATGCTATATACATCGTGTATGCCGCAGAATAGCTGCTGATGCTCTCTTACAGCCCTGTGTCGATCGATCATTTTTTATGAGAAAAATGCTGTCGGATATAATACCAGCGTTCACCGGCGACAAATCCTGCGGTCTGCACGAGCGTTTCATTCTTCATCTATCTCCTTCCCTTGCTCTCTTCTCTTTTTTTCATCCTTTTCTCTCACTCTCCATTATCCATCTTCTAGATTTTTCGCCCCTTTTCAATTCTCGCCAGTGCTATCAAAATGGCGCAGTATCTAACTTCTTGGACTCGGCGTACTTCACTGTTGAAGGATCCGTGAAAAATTGTGAGGAATGAAAAATTCAAAAATAAGACACTCACGGCTTCTGGTTTCATTCGGGATTTATGGAAAAATCCAAGATTACTGGTAATCCCAAGTATCGTGGCTCGAATAAACGCCATCCGAAGAACTACCGCATCTTGACTGGAAGAAGTTAGTTTGACCTCTTTTTCTGTTGGAATTCTCATTGACTGATGTACGGATTCCCTCAGGGATTCCTTCGGATCGGGTCTTCTTTATTCATCATTTCCTCGTATACCAAAAATATTTCGATACCACAATTGCTCCATGTTACCAACCGAAAAATGGCTCTTCGACCAAAATTCTACATCGAGCGGGCTATATGGTCGCAGTCTCTCGAAAAATCGGAGTTGCTGCTATGAGTTTGTGGACAGTGCAAATTTCAAAATTATGGAGTGGCTCAGCCTCTTCATTAACGGAGTCGATGCTATATTGCTCATCGATCAATAGCGAGTAACTCGTTGGTTTGGTTGTTGCAAATACGACTCGTTCTCATAGACTTCATAAATTGAAGGCACACATAATTATACGTTACCGCATTGTCGTGCGGATAAAGCTATCCGAGCGTGATCCATCTTAAGGCAAGCGAGAGGAGGAGATCACTTCCGTCGTCTCAGCAATTGACGCTCGTCAAGATTCTCAGTTCTTCTTGGATATTAGCATGCAGATCGAGGAGCTGTGGAAAACTCAGTGAAAGAAGGAACCTGGTGGGCCACGTCATAGCATATATAACCCTCGCGAGACCACTTCTCTCAAGCTCAAGAACCTCTGGATGAAGGACTTCCTCGAGTCTGGCACTCTGCTCCCATAGTGGTAGCGATAGGAACAGTTACAGTGGTAAAAGTAAAAGCAGCGATAGTCATAGCCATAGTAGCCATAGCAATGGCAGTTTAAGTAGCGGTCGCAGTAGTAAGAGTAGTCGATCAGTAGTAGTAGTTGCATCAGTTATCGTTATGGCGGCAGTAAGTGGAGTAGCAATGGTGGGATTGCGGTGTAAAGGATATACGTTGGAAATTTGCCGTGTATCTGTCCGTCGTCCCTCATATATATATGAGAGTACTTTAACTTGGTATTAGCCACGGCTCTCTCGTTTCTAGCTCAACAGCATTGTGTGCACGCCTCCCATTGATACTCCACTCTCCTATCGTCTCTCCGTACCTCTCTCTGCTGTACATACACACATTCAAACGCTTACTTTGCATCCTGCGGCCTCTGCCACAGGGACTACTGAGAATTGAGATTCACGGATTTCAAAAGCACTGGAATATAGAATCCCAAGTGAAAACGAGACTAGAGGAAACAGTGGATCTCTCCCTGCTCCTTCAGTTTCTCTGTTTACCTCTGCATATCTATACAGAGATGAATGCCTCTCTCTGGCTATGTATATATATTTGTAAAATTCTGGAGACATACTTCTTCAGCAACAAGAAACTGCTACTCCTCACGGAGCAAAGCTCGATTAAACTACGGACTAGAATGTTCAACAGGATCAACTATTTGAATGCGTACGTATTTGTAGTTTAGGCATCATCAATGTTATAGAAGTATACAGCTTCGACGTCAAGAATCTGGTAGGAAATTTGTCCATAGGGGCGTTGCGATAAGCGTCCAGACAAGCATGTTTAGTAGACATATATACAGGAATAAGAGAAGCAGAGGATGACTCCGAAGTGAGCTCTCGAAGGGTGCAGGTCTCAAAGTCGACGCACATATAGCCATGAGTATCAAGTCTCATGTGTATATGTATTCGTACGAGATTACACACACCTTTGGAGTTGGGAGTTTCCAGTTAACTCGAAGCTCTCACGCGGGACCGCACACGCGAAGGCGGTGAAGCAGCAGCTGTTATGGCCAGAATCACTTTCCCACTTCGGGTTTTCATGCGCGGGCTTTCACCCCGTATCCAAGTACCATCTTCCATCTCTTCACTCCCCTCATGGGTGTATTCAGACTTTGCCTTTCGTTGTACCATCCCATACAATGAAAGAGAAGGAGGCAAGGTTTCCATTACACTACATGTCGAGAATGAAACCAGGAGCTATATTCTCCCGCACTATGCCAAAGTAATAGAAATCTATTGCTCCTGTTAGCTTTGTACAGACCCAAGGGATTCCACCTGCATATAAATACCGGTTGCGAATATCCGATTCTTTCAACTTATCGATCGATATTTACCGTTCCATACCAATCAACCGCTTCTGCGCATTTCCTCTCTATGCAAATCAAAACATTTCTCCTTTCATCAATGAGCCAGAGATTATCATACGGTAGACATTGCTTCCATACACAAAGCTTTGCCTCTGCAATATCCTTTTCTTTCAATCAAAATTACTCGAGATCTTCTTTTGTCTGGCTTTCTCAACCGTGGAACATCGACGCAAGCAATCATTTCGCGAATTTTTTTTTTGCCCCCTCATTTGGTTTCGACCTTACGGAGCCGGCCTTGACATGATTCTCTCCATCAGTCATACAAGACTCAGCATCACTATTCTCCTTCCTCATACCTCTGCATGGACTCAATGAGCCCACGACCCGATGTTTTCGCCCTTCAGGATCATCGAGTCATGGTAAATTTGACAAACTTGTAGAAATATATTTTCATTGCGAAAAAGTGTTGGTGGCGAATCCACTCATAGACAAACACTCACATGCTCATACAGCGTCACCGCAGGGTCAAGGAAACATCCAGCACGCTTCACCAGCTGTGAAAAGCTGGTGAAGCTGAGAGTCACATGTCTCCAGGCTCTGATGTATCAGACTACAATGGAGCGTTGTTCGTATAAAGTGCACCGAGGTATTTGGACCATAAAAATTGAACACAAGCTCAACAATTTGAAACGTCAGCCTTACAAAAATGTAGAGAGAACCGATCACGCGAAACCTCAACCTCGCAAAACTTGACTGCCTTCTTCGATAACGACCTCGTTTTTGCTTCGCTTGCGTCAAACAATAATCTCATTCGCCGACTAGATCCCGTTCGTTGTAATCTTTTGATTCTGCAAAACTTGCGCTTACACATACTCCGGGTCGAGGTTAGAAAATCATCAGATGAACTACGCGGTTACCATCATGAGAACCATGCAATCTTTATCATCGCTCTACGCGCTTATGGTCATAAAATTCTCACCTTGGCCATCGTACACTCTGATAGCTTCTCCGCATCACTCTTCTCCTCTTTTTTCTCCTTTCTCTCTCCACATTGTACTCGCATTTTGTAGCATTTTTATAGCCTGATTCCTTCTTTCTGTCTCCCTGCTAATCCCCCTGGCCGTCAAGACGTACGGTCCATAAAATCATGCTTACAAGGATAGACGATAATAATCCTTTTTTCAAGTCTTTATTGCCTTCCTCGATCACAACCGTTCTCAACCACGCGCAATAATCGTCACCATCAGAATTACATATTCTTTTGATACTACTTAATAATTCAACTAATCTGGAGCGATCCTGAAATACGTCACACTCTATACACAATTTTCATAATCGTTTTTCAGCCCTGAGCAAAAGTCCAACCATGTCCTATACCCTTTGACACTGGCTCAACGTAATTTTCCTTTTGACGTGTACATCAGCAGTCTGATGCCGAAGGACCTGGAATACTGAAGGACAGGAGGACGGCAAATTGTGAATGTTGAACGAATTAAATCGATTAGCATTGCAAAAATGAGTAAAACGAAAGGGACGATACATTGTTTTGCGACGAGGAACTTGCCAAGCCATTGCTGCTAATTTTTAGTTCATTATGTTCGTACTAGCAATAGACCGAAGCTTCACGTCGACCTTCGATTTCTTCCCTTGGAAGAAATGTTCTCTAGAACGTAATGGAAAGACGAGAGCTCCTGGAGACAACTTATGCCCTGTACACCGAAAGATTAATGAATGAAAGAAGTAGAGCCGGAGAGGAAAACAGGAGGATAGATCAATGCTGCAGTTCTGTGCATAAATCGGTGAGGGCTCATGATGAGTGCAACGTTCATTATGAAGGAATGAAACGGTGAGTTGATGACATCGAATTCTTGTTCGGAAAAACGAGCTGGAAGGGAAACGAACGCCTGGGATAGGAGCAAGTCCATCGGTTCGACGTGCATCATGCCAGTTGCATGGCCAAAGGATTTTTTAGCCATAAATATGTCAAATAGGATTGAAGCTCTAGGGAATATTGCAGAATAATAATTTTCAGGATTGGCTACGTTTGTAATTTTCCTTTGATTGTCCAATATTTGTTTTCTAGCGTTCGACAAACTTTTTGCGAAAAGAATTTCAGATCGCTTTGATAAATGGACCTGCGGGATAGTTTTGAATGAAAATCGTTTCGTCGAGATTATCATCGACGTTTGGAGTTTATGAAAATTCGTGATACCGAGTGACGATATGGATGATAAACGTTTTTCTCCAGAGGATATTCGAAGTATCCTCTCGATCGGTTTTTATTTCTCCATGTTTGTTGAAATCAAGTTTAAAATGACTGTGAAAATATACAGCCGAGCTGGTTGGAGAAGTTCGCATTTTTTGTCCGGCTATATAGATGGTACGCAGTAACGTTGAAGGCAAGTTTGTCATGGGCGAGTAAGCGCTGCGGAAGCGAATGAACATACATTCACATCCGCGTGATTTTCAAATATTTTCATAGGAGAAGTTGAAAGCGCGCAGTATTTCTATTTGACAGTGAAGTTTCCGTGGAGCGGAAAAACGTTTTCAGGAGACGCTGGCTGGGCATAGGGACATAAACTGAATTCGATTAGTAATAGAATGGTTGGAATGCGGGAATTCGAAATGTTTTTCAGCCCTTTGATGAATGGATACGTATCGAATTGGATTTCTGGATTGAATGCTTCTTGTTGCTGCACGCGGAAGATTTATATCCCTCGAACATGAATGGACATTTAAACAATTGGTGCTTTTTTGAGCGAGTGCGATGTTTGCTACGGATGAGATCAATGCTTTGTCGTTGTGATCTGTTTCCAAGGACGCGACTGGAGCCAAACCCAGAGGCGGCAAAGGGTCCGGCGCAGACTATAGTCTTGATTTAGAAGGACCCTTTATAAAGGGGCGCGAAACGCTAGACGTACTTGTGCTTTCGTCACCCTCGGTGACACAGAATGAAAGGAGCGTCTCATCATCTCTCGTTGCTCTCCGGATCTCAGAGACGAGGATACGCCACAGCACTGGCTCGAGAGTTTCTACAGCCACCAGGATCGCAGGGGTAACTAAAGGATCACCCAACAACCCCCAAAGACTCGTAGACGATGAGAACAAAAATGAAACAAAGCAGAGAACCTCGCACGGAGCCGACCGGCTCGGATAGGCTCTGAGTGTGTCAATAGTCACCGTCATACTAGCCGCGTTATATCTATAAAGGGCGTAGTCCGTTTAACGACCTCTCACTCGCTCCTCCACTCTTTTTAGCTCTATTTCTCTCTCCCTCTCCAGGGCTCCGTCTCTCTTACTCGCCATGGGTTGCAGTTCAACCGGAAAAGGGCGACAACAATGCCATCGTTCAGGTTTAATTAAAAGAGTGTTGAGGGAGAGTCAAACGTACGTTCACTGTAACAGTATGTAATATATATTTGTCGAGGCAACAAATGAGACCAGAGTGTTGTTATAAGCGTTCGATCATCATCGACCTCATGAATATTCGTTTTTCGTTCATGTATTCGGTTGTTGCCGCCATATACGCTACACATCGAATGAAATTTATATAATAAATGGCAATTTCAAAATTTTCAATACCTCTGAAAGCAAACATTATTCTCTTTATCATGAAAACAAAAACGGATTAATTAACGACATCCCCAATAACCAGTTTTACATGTTTTTCCAAATGTCACCTCAAGCTCGAAACAGGTGAGCCGATGCCCTGGGGTCCTTAACGATATTTTCAGAGATTCGTTGCCTATCATCAATTTCGCTGTAACAATCGTCTAACCATCGCGAGATCTAACCATCCATTATGCGGTTTCCCAGGTTTCAGGTAAAGAATCAGTCACCTGGAATTTAGAAATTGAAAATTTTCGACATAATTCGACGTATCGCAAAGGAGCTCTGTCAGCGCATGGAGGCAGATAGCAAAAATCCGCTACAGAGGCTTTTTGCGTTATCGGAGATAAACCATGGCGGAAATTTTCAATTTCGCAGCTATATCCCGCGCCCACAATGCCGGGATATCGACTGAGCCATCGGCTCAAGAGTGACCTACGGGGAACCAACAATAACACCGCAACGATTAATATCTACACGAACGAATCTACGAGTGAAAGTCAGTCAGTGAGAAGAAAGACTTTCCTTTATAATGGAGCCCGAAAGATTTTGGTACGTGTGTAAATGCCCGGTAGGAAAGTGTTCCATTGTTGGATTGAGTTAATATTTATAAGTGGTAATCAGCCGCCCAATGATCCTTTCGCTATTGTTGTCAGCTGCTTGGTTGAGACATTAAAAATGCTAGGGAACTCGTATGAGACAGCTTAGCGAAAGTGTCGGATGAGTGAGCGTGTATATGTGTGTGTGTGTGTGTTGTTGTGAAAGAGGGCGAGTAGAAAAGTCCCCTAACCTGTAAC
Organism: Campopleginae sp. 14b; assembly: GCA_030522525.1. Taxonomy (NCBI): domain Eukaryota; kingdom Metazoa; phylum Arthropoda; class Insecta; order Hymenoptera; family Ichneumonidae; species Campopleginae sp. 14b. The sequence continues at coordinate 78,561 of JAPYYS010001034.1, forward strand.
TGTCCCGCGAGGGTCGGAAGGTGAAAAGGCCACGTGCCTTACTTACCCTACACAGCGAGAGGAGTATAACCGTACCCGGTTATCTTGTAGCCTTCCATCGTTGGCGGCCTTCAAGCACCGCGACAGGCAAGACTGTTATAGCCTCCCATAATCCCCTGACTCGACTCGACGTCGGGCCAGCATCTCCTTATCCTGAGTTTCGTAGACGCTAATGTCCTTGAAGGTAACGACGACGAGTGGCTCGTGCTCGAAGCTTTAGCTTCTTTCGTTCCTTGTCCACGATGACTCTTTGCTATAAAATTCCCTTTCGTGCCTCTAGGTGATGACAACAACGGTATAACAACGAATCGTCCTCTTTCGTTGATACATCCATGTTCGCCGGTGCTTTATTCGTCCTTATCTCATTTCTATTTCTATAGTCAATTTTCTATTGTTGTGAACATGATTTTTGTAAAATTGTTCCCCAACAATTATGTTCTTATTTTTGTAAATTTTGCCTCAAGGCTTTCTGCCAATAAGGCTTAAACAAATAAATCAATCAATCGTTTTCCATCTTGACCCCTCTAACCGTGTTACATAAAAAATTTATGTTTTCATAGATATCTATGTTATTTAGCTACGATTCATTCTCTGCTCGGTGCTTTTCACGCCGGCTGGCACTCCGTGTATCTCGTTTTTTTCATGATACCCGCATCATCATTATAGCCTTGCTGCCACGCCGATTTTCAACACGTTCTCTCTCCCTTTCCTTCGGGATCCATTCTCACAAAGGGGGACCGAGGAGAAAGACACTGGCTGAAACGCATGAGTGACGGGCACGTACGTTTTTCGAATAGTAAAGCGGTGAAAAAGCGTGCATAGTAGTAGAATGGCAAGTGTCTAAGGAAAAAGGAAGAGAGAACGGAACAAATCCTCCTGAATAATTGAGACGCCAAACGTGCGGAACCAGCAAAACGTTTATCCAATCCGTCACAGCGGCTCGATCTACGTGAACTACATAAATAGTGATAAAACATCTTCATCGTAATAAAAGAACGTGGAAAAAACAAATTAGCGAATACACTCAAAAAGTTAATTCCATAGAACGATGTTTTTATACGACCTTTCATCTTAGACAAATATCTCGAAGCTATGAATAGTTTGTGTGTACGAATTGATGAAGGAAAACGCTTCTGAATGATTGAAGAAAAAAAACGACCTGCCGAATGGACTCGGCGTTAATGTAACTTCATCATTTATTCAGACAGCATGACGAGAGAACTCAGTTAATAATTCACATGCCCACTTATATACAGACATAAATATTCCATAAACGCTGATCTATAGGAACGATTATTCACTCAATCCCTCACGAAAATCGTTGGGATATATAAACGGTCTTTACTATATCTACATCAATACAAGTAGAAGGTTCTTTCCACGTTGTAGTCCCTTGTAAACTCACTGCGAAGGGGTGGAGAAAAGAGTCTTGTTGGCGCAAGTTCTTACAATCAGAATATAAATCTCTCGCTCTCTTTCGCTCTTTCGCTTGAGCAGAAAGGGTTCTAGAGCCGAGGGAGCAATGTTGAAGCACAAGGTAGACGTACAGACTGTTGTAGATGAAGGGGTGTCTTTAACCCCGAGAATTCAACTCCGTAAAACGTCTGACAGGCTCTGCAGCAAGTTCATCTACTGGTGGTAGTAGTGCATGTGCATGTACTATGTCTCGGACTCCGTGTTACATCTTGGAGAGCGAACCAGGAGCAAAATTCACATACACGAATACAGAAATACATGCATCATGGATGCAAAGGAGTTTTCCCCAGAAGGGCGTCGTGTATATCGGATGAAGACATTCTAGCGTAGCTGGAGATCATTCCTCAAGCTTAGGCGAGAGGACTTTTACATACATCAACCAAAGGAATGTCCGGGAGACGTTGCCTCGAGCGGAAAGGTTACCATACAAGCCAGTGGCTGCTACGGACTAGTGTCAATAGTTTATACATCCATGTAGTACATATATTTAGCACGAAAAGCATCCTTTACTCTGGCGTTACCAGAGTAATATTCCGTTCCACTCGTGTCATATGTCTCCGCTTCCAGAGCCGCGTGTCCACCGCATTCTCTCCGTTTCACGTTTCGCAAAATATTGGCAAAACGTGGCTAGTCTCCTCTTGTCTTTCGTGCTCTTTCTTTCTCATCTTTCTACATCCATACGACGATGACATCCTTCCTTCCGAACTGTGTTTACCAGACACCGCATACATATACATATGGTGTCTTTGCAAAATTTGACTCTTTGGAAACGATATTCCCGTCGTCGTCGTCGTCGTCAAAGCGTTGGAGCCATCATGCCGGTACGTGATTTTTTGGCCTAATATCTCTCGTAAATGACCCTGCCGTTGCCATATCGATATACGGTGAATCTGTCGACGGTTTTTTTCCCCGCGTGAACTCATACCCGAGTACGTCAGTTGGATAGCAACGACGACCTCCCCGTGTAGGAGAACCTCGCCAAAACTCGAAGATGCTCTTAATAACAACATTTCCTTCAAATTTCTTCTTCGGATGCTGCGGCATCAGGAAGTGGCACTTTTTCAATCCATCTTTTCGATAGTTTTCTGGACGCTAATTATTTCGACGAATGTCGATGGAAAGAAATTTACGGATGAATCGATGAAGAGAAAACTCTTGAAATTCCACACACGACCATTCCGATCAGGCGCTATGATTTCGATAACTTCTGAAGGAGTCAAACGATTCGATGCGGAAAAGAAATTCCATGCCAGCGTCAAATTGTTACGGACCTGTTGACATGGCCTGGAATATCCTGTAGATCGAACATGAAGAAAGCTGTCCAATGTAGTAGGAGTAACTGGCAGACTGTAGAGAATATAAGCCATTACCCAGAGCTGATCGAGATTGGGGAGATTGGTTGTCCCACGTCACCAACAGCATCACCCCATGCTCGATCGAACTATATTTATATAGCTATCCGCATATTTCGTTTATAACTGGTAATATTGCTATATTAGGCGGTTTGTGCGCCAGATCGTTGTATCGTTTGCCGCAGACCTCGATTGCCATGAAAGGAGCCCCGGGATTGGGCGTTCTGTAGAACATTACGATATGGTGTGGAATATGGCGGTTGGAACGAATTTGGCAAGGTCACGTATGAAGTCCTCTCGAACCTGAACTATTAGGTGAAAAAGTCTGACTTTTTTGAGTCGACATTATCGCGAACTCTTGGGTATAAATAAGTATTTTATCAAAAACAGCGATGAAATAAAAAAAAGTGTATCGGTTTTTTTGTAGCACCCCAGGGTTGTTTGATCGTACGACTGGATCCGTGGGGTTAATTTTTCGACGCAGGAACTTCAATGTCCAGTTGCTAGAACGAACAAAAGGACTTTGGGACTTTTGATCGTGGCTTATCGACTCGGCAAAAGTATCTGTTGTCCGTAACATAATTCCTGAATTGTTCCATTTTCGTCCGCCTCGTTTCGTTTCATTTTTTCGGAATGCTTTGCAGCACAAGCGATAGAGATCCTCAATATGAATTGATAGTCCATTAGCGGTCTCGTACGTTGTACTCGGCCCGATATACCCTCGTCTTATTAGTTCGCCGACTCCTTTACCATCCCGTTTTTTATTTTGCTTCCTCGTTACGCTTTTCCCGAAGTAACGAACGTGAAAGTTTCCTCTTTTCTGGAGGTTCGATATACCGTTAGTTGTCGTCGCGTCGGAGCTCCGCGAACGATTCATCTTCGAGGAAAGAGCGTCGATACCCCTGCACACTTTCCGCTGCATCTTCGCTACTGCGAGCTCTTATTCTCGCTCTCTTCTCTCTGCCATTCTCATGGCCAATGAGACATCCACTCCGATGTCTGAGAGGGGGGTTGAAACTGTTACAGAAAGGACGGGATGCGCTGAAGTTACAAGACGTATAGCTACATGTGGAGACACATATAGACACACATTCGTAGAGAACGAAGGATGAAACTGGTGCAGGAAAACGACGAAGCCGTGATAGATGGCGCTGGAGTTACGCAATCAAGCTCAAATATCCCTTCTCTTTTCTCTGCTTTTTCGTGTAAAAGGCAAGCCAACAAACCAGCACGAGAAATACTAGTGCTAAAGATACACAATCCATTAGCCAACAAAATGGCGTAACTCGCAACGATGCACCTTCTCAATTAACTGGCTTGAGCCATTTTGCTTGCTAGAAGCCAAAAATCCAGCCCAAATAGTACGCGCTCCACTTTATTTCTCTTTTCTGCTTCCATTCCATTTATCCATCCGTCTCTCTCCTTCATACTCTCAAGTCCCATTTTGCACCTCAACTATACAGATATAAATATTTACCGTGTTCGTTCACCACTCCGAACAAACTCCCGAAACACCCTGCTCTCTATCTTTCTCTTTCATCAGCCTAGTCCTCGTCGTTAATCGTCAACGTCTCAACTGATATTGGTGCGATACGCTCACCTATATATCCTCCTATCCATATATTTTTATTAGTATTGCTCACCGCTATACTCGTATGTTTATGTATAAGACACAAGGATATGAAATATATGTATGTGAGTGTTGGCAGAGCGTAGTCCACGTACGAAAGATCGCGCGAGAAATAGTACGGCGAAAAATGTAATCAAACTGCTGGCGAGGAAGTACGGCTTGCCACACAATTATAGCAAACGTAGCAGCCGGAGAAATAACCTATAGATATTCTGAGGAGTACAAACTTTTCGAAACATTGCTCCACCTCCCGTCTTCCTCTGTGTATGTGTGCCTTTTACTATAATCGCGATGGAGCCGCATTCACGCGATCATTCACGTCAGTTTCTCGCGCCTACACACCTCGACGTTTGATTGAATAAAACAATCTTCATCGCACTCTCTGATTTATCACGAGTATTTCCATACGTCTGTTTTTTTACTTATCGCAATGTAGTTCCGCGTTCGGGAGAAGTTTTTAAATAAATTTTCATTCTTTTTTTTTTTTTTATCATCATCAAATATTGTTTGCTGAATATTTTTCATGTTTTTAAACTTTTTTTTCTACTTCGTGACGATTGATATGCTGCGGGACGTCTAGCCTTGAATTTTGACGTCATTAATGATTTTCAATTGCTTCTCGAGTATTTTTGGTAACAGTTTTCATTAGTCTTCACTAAATGTCGGTATGGAGAGTCCCTCCCAATTGCTTTCCATTAGCGATCATGGACTAATTATCACGCACTGATAAAAGCACTTGTGGGAATTTCGTGAACTAGTTCTAATTAATTGCTGATGCTGTTCATTAGTGCTCTCATGATCATCGCTTCTCAAGGGTGATGCGATTATTTTTACGAATTTATGAACGAGTTTATTTTGACTCGGAGAATCAATTCAATGAATTTGTTGTTTTCACGATCACGAGGCGTATCTGCGATTAATTTTTAAAGTGGAAAATACACGACTTCAAACCTGTTCCAATAGAGGCTACTGAACCACCCTCGATGAATACAGTGCACCACGGGATTCGCGAACTAATAAGGCTTATTTGATTCCGTTGGTACGACCTCTTACTACTTTATATTTATGCCAACGGCTCTCACTCTCTCTCTCTCCCACTGTTTCTCTCCGTACAACCCAACTGAGTCCCGAGAGACATGCCCTGAGAGCGTAAATATCAACCAACATTATTAATATCCAAGGTAATTTCAGATAATTGAAAATACCCAAGAAGGGTCGCTCCTGAGGGTCGCGCACTGATGTACCTTGGAATAACTCTATACCCCCATTTATATGCATATACAAGCTCTCGCCGATTTACGTTTGCAATCACTTCATGCCTAAACGTAGCGAGGAAATAAGTTTTTACTTCCAGAACACAGCGGATCTTGCAATATTCAGAAATGAATGAATTTCTGCATCTATAAAAGAAAAAAAAAATTGAAAATAAGGAAAATATGGTGACCCAGTGAGCTCGAACCCACCGTTCTGGCAGGAAGAGTTCGATATTTAAGAAAAACATGAAGATATTTTGCGGAACATGTTTGCTGTTCATTTCGAATGTGACCGAGTGTTGACAGAAGTTTGTCGGGAACGCGGAAAGGTTCGGAACACTGAATTCTCAAGATTCTATATGAAAACGGACTTAGTTTTTACTTCAGTTGTTGAGAGTATTGCCTGGAAGCTGGTGTGCCATTTAAATCGTCGGAAAAGAGACAACACCGGTGCAGGTGTCTCACGAGCGTAGTACACCAAATCATAAACAAATAGCACGGGTAACGAGATGCAAATAGTTCGTCCACAAAGCTCCTCCAAGACGAAAGGGGTAAGAAAAATACGGCGAAAGACAGAGCAATGGAGAGAAGGGGATAAAGAGAAGGAAAGAGAGAGCAGGACGAGAGAGCGAGGATAACAGAGGCAACGATGGTTATAGTCGGTGGTCATGAATATAGTTTCCCTTTTCCACACAGCTTCCGTCTTTGGTAGAAAAGCAAACAAACCATAGCCTCGAGTATACACCCCCTATCTCGCAGTTTCCTACAATCGACGAAACGCTATGTCTCGGTCTCCCTGTTTCTTCGGTAATGCCCCTTAAATCAGACATTTGGTCTCTCTCTCCATCTGTACAATTTCTCAAGAATATACACGAGAATAACATATTTCTATGTGCCATTTCCTTTTGTATCGTCCCCACAAATTCCACAATATCACAATCCCACGAAATTGGATATCATACCGACCCGACCAAATTGTGCCTCGAGTTTTTTATTTCTGTCCTTGTTTTCACGAGGCTTGGAGCAGACTTAAGAATCCTACAGCCCGCAAATGCTACATACATACTGTACAATATGCATTGTCTATTCGCCACGTCGATTCCTCATGCCAATGAAATTTGTTCAAAACAACAATTTAGATGAAAACATCAAAGCCAAATTTTCCGACAAAAATCGAGAAACTCGAAGTTAAATCGTGACTTTGATGCAACTGACGTTTGGCACCCAATTCCCGAACCTTTTTTCACGCGAAATGAAAAAAAAAAAAAAAAAAAAAAAAAAAAAAAAAAAAAACACAGGAAACTGAAAACAACTCATACTCCTGCTTACTACTCTCCAGTCTAATTGAGACGTTTCTTCCTATGTGTACAAATAATTTGTTAGTCCAATTGACGCACGAGTTATCTTTCAATTACATTTTCCTTGGTGGCTGTCGTGCCTGAGTCAAGAAACATTTCTATGAGGTTCTTAATAGTGTCGCACAGCACAGAAGCGGAAGAGCATGTATAGCGGAACACAGTCGAGAGCCATTAGCGCTATATGCAGTATAAACGATGGTAGACCAAGCTTGGAGTATGCGCAACTCAAACTCAACCCTTTTCTCAAGCATCCAAGAAGATTGTTGTTGCGGTACATGTGCATGCATTGAGGCCACCTTTGCCATATGCGCCTATTTGCTTAGGTAGCATCTCTTACTCCCTCACACTCATACCTTCCCTCAAGATATAATATACATGTCTCTATGTTGTATCTCTGTGTGCTCGTGCTCTTCTGTATTTATGCCTTATCCAGTGAGAAAGTGTGTACAAGTTATTCACGAACGTGCGCTTACTTCCATCGTCCGTTAAGTACTGCGTCCGCGGTTGTTCACGACTGTCTTATGAGATACTTGGAAGTTACTTAGGCCCGGAGCATGAACCGGAGCAACCCACTCTTACCCCTTCCCTACCCACACCAATCTTTAAATATTACAAGCACCTACTTCTGGCTTTAACTGCAGATTTTCTACTCCCACTGCACCTTTGGTAAACCACAGTATTAAACATTAATATCTACGTGCTTTACCCTTTTTT
>JAPYYS010001035.1:0-34301 GCA_030522525.1 Campopleginae sp. 14b
AAAAAAAAAAAAAATAAAAAAAAAAAAAAAAAAAAAAAAAAAAAAAAAAAAAAAAAAAAAAAAAAAAAAAAAAAAAAAAAAAAAAAAAAAAAAAAAAAATCGTATTTCAGAGATTTTTGAATCGTTACAGAAAATGGAACGGAGAGAAAAGATGGAAGCAATGGTTAAGGAGCGCGAACGAACGCGCTTTGAAGAACAAAAAGCCAAATGGACGCGACGAGAAGAAAATGAATTTTTACGTGTCGTTTCGACTTACGGTGTGAATTACGATCGAAAAAAGGCCCAGTACGATTGGACGAAATTCAAAAACATCGCTAAATTCGAGAAAAAAAGCGATGCTGATTTGACCGACTATTACATGTCCTTCAGAGCCATGCTCAAGAAAATATGCAACACCAAAAGCAACGAGGACGAAGGTAATTTTCACTCAGGCTCGGGAAAATATAGAAAAGTCAAGTTTTTCATGGAAATTTTTCATATTCTTTGTTCCGAGATACGAAAAAAATCTCCGTCCGGGAGAAGCGACCCTTTTTATTTAAATAATTATGTAATTTTTGTTTTTCATAAAGAGTTTTATTTCTTTCAGCTCATGCGGAGATTCCAGTCGAGCATCTCACCCCGAACAAGGCTCGACACATATTGGGCCGTGTCGATTTACTGAGCAAGATACGAGAAGAAATTCTATCGCATCCTCATCTCGAAGAGAGATTGTCGTTGTGCCAGCCATCGGGTGACACCCCGGAATGGTGGCAGCCGGGAAAGCACGACAAGGAGTTGCTTCTGGGCGCGGCGAAGCACGGCCTCGGCCGAACAGACATAACGATTTTGAATGATCCAGATTTCTCGTTCCACAAAATGCTTGGCAAGAGTATTTACAGCGTTATGCAACCACCGAAAATGTTTGAGAAAGCGGAAAAGGCGATAAAGATCGAGAGCAGAGAAGACATTTTGAAATTCGATAAAAACGAAATTCTCGTGAAATTGGAAAAAGGCGAAGGCACGCTTAAGATTGAAAAAGTCGCGATGAAAAAGGACAGCGCACCGACGATTGAGAAAAAGTCGGAAAGCTCCAGCCCCGAAAAGGGACAAGTCCAATTAACTCTCGTCAAAGCAGAATCAAAGCTCGAAGAGATCACCCCGAACAACAGTCTGACGATCACGAGTGTTCCGAAGTTAAAAACCCCCGAGCCGGACAAAATAATCGAGGAAATTGACGTCGAACCTGAGGAGAAAATGGACACAACTCCGTCGGAAACGACAAGCACCGACGTAGAGAAACTCACGAAAGAAATGGAGGAGAAGGTGGATGGGGAAACGACGGAAAAGAAAGCGGGATCGAGCGAAGAACCGGAAGTCGTGCAAACGGCAAAAGAGGCTGAAAAAGTTGAAGAAAAAGAAGATACGGGAATGGTAGTCGATATTACGGAGGAAGAAAAATCAGAAACCGAGAAAGAAAAAGACAAAAACGTCCAGCCGGAATCTGAATCGAAACGAAAAGAAGTTGAGGCCGAGGAGTTAGTGCCGGAAGCTGAAGCGACGCCGGCGGCAGTTGAAACGCCGGAGAAATCTTCCAGCGACGAGGCAAAAGCTCCGGAAAAGGATGTTGCTCCGCAGAAGTCCGAGGAAGAGAAACCAGAAGACAAAAAAGAGCCGGAAGCCCCGAAAGAAGATGAAGAGAAAGAAGCAGAAGTGGAGGAGACTGAAAAACCGGAAGAGAAGATCGCGGAAGAAGCTCCAGCCGCCGAGGAGGATCGGAAGGAAAAAGAGACCGAAAAGGAGCCGGAAGAAGTCTGTGAGAAAGAGAAAGAGCCGGAAAAAATGGAGGAAGGCGTAAGCAGTGCCAAGGAGACCGTCGCCGAAGAAAATTCTGAAGCTCCCAAGGCTGCTGTTGCTTCGGAATCCACGGAAACGCCTACGGTCGAAATGGCCAAAACCGCCGACGCCGAGACAGCGACGCAACTCGAACCGAAAGAATCCGTATTCGAGCCAGAATGCAAAATCGAAGAACCCGAAGTAAAGGAAATCGTGAAAGAAGAAATTCAACAGGTCGAAGAAAAATCCACCAACATTGATTCGGAGCAAAACAAAGCCACTAAAATAGAAGACAAGTGCAGTGTCCAGGCCGCTGAACTCAAGGCAATGTTCCCCGATCTTGAAGTCATTCAACCGTTGTCCCGATTAACCCAGATCGATACTTTTGTTCTACGCGACAAAACTATCGATTACAATGAGCCAACGGTCGCCCAGCTCCTCGCCCACAGTTATCAGTCTTCGGTAAAGTGGCCCAAGGTAAGTCGATCGCATAAACAACTTCCAAACCAATGATTCCTCTTAAAAATGTCACTAAATTATTCATTCCCTCAAAATTACAACCCCCCTGGACAAAACTGGCGAAAGGATTTAGTGAAATTTGAAAGAAGTTCGCCAAATATTAGCCGCTGGAAAAAAATGGAGTAAAATATAAAAATGTCGAATTTTTCGATTAAAAAAACTGAATTGTCGATTTTTTTTTCATCACGTCGTAGGAACACGCGATCGAAGCCCGTTTGATGCACATCGTTCACGCTATCGAGCACAAGGAGTGGCCAGTAGCTGTAAATTTCACGGCAGGCGATGAAATCGAGGTTGCTCAATCGCAGCAGCAATGTAGCAACGAAAAAGATAATGCAGAGGTTATAACGATCACAACCGATCACGGTGTCTCTCGAGCTTTGGCAGTCGGCAATGCCAACGCTACGAGCGGCATGAACAACATGAACAATAATAGTAACAACACCAACATCAGCAACAACGCCAACCACAACAGTAACGCCAATATCAATATGAGCAACAATAGCAATAGCAACAACAACAATATGTCGCTTACAAATCCGACACCCAGCATTGCCGTAACCTCAACTGCGGTCAATGCCTCGAAAAAACGCAAGAGACACATTGCCATTGACGTAGAAACGGAACGAGGTGAGAGTCATTCAAAATTCTCAACAAACATCGTAATAAAAAAGAAAAAAAGCCAATACAAACTTATACACAATATTTAACAAAATTTTCAGAAATTAATACGGTCGGTCGATTTCAATACCAACCTACCCATCATGATAGTTTATTCATAAAAAAAATTCATGATAAATCTTATAAATAATAAAATCAATAAATTTGCGGGAGTTAGAGCGATGTTTGATTTTATAAAATTTGCAGAAATTGATACAGTCGAACGATTTTTCAAAAATCTCACATCATCGTAAAATTCGAAATATCATAAGATTTCAACCGTTCAACGGATTATTTACAAATTCAATACCAACCTTCATATCATGATAGTCTATTCATCCTCTGTGAGGAAGCAAAATTCGGACATAATTCAAAAACATATATTTTCGTAATTTACGAAAATGTTTATTAATTTTCATCTAATCTCGGGGTTTTTCTGGAATATTTGTTGCAGCAAAACTTCACGCTCTATTGAACAGCAGTCACATGACACCTCAGGCACCACCAACGTTGAGTAAGCCAGCCGCGATGCCTGGAACTTCCTGGGAAAGCAACGAAGAGACCCAAACCGAGGAGAGCCGTCGTTCGACGCCAATGCAGCCGCCGCCGGCGCACCAGCAGGCGAGAACGCCCAATATGCCCTTCGATCTGAAGTACACGGTGCCCGGAAAGACGACCATCATTCCTGGCACCTCCAGTACTTTGACTCCCATCGATTTATCCTCTGGGTAAGACTCGCTTGATTGTTTTACGCAGGCTCTTCTCGTAGCCAACCACGGAACACTCAAAATACTTCATCGTTTTCGTTATTAACATGCAGGTATATGAAAGCCACTCCGGAACCTGCCGGCAAGGACATGATGAACGAAGTTCAAGATTTTTCAATGCCAAGCAAAAACAAACAAGTCAGCAGCAATAAAGGCAAACTAGACAGTATGCTCGATAAACTTATGAAGCGTAAAAATTACGTGAGTACTCTACGACGTCAATTTATTCGTTTTTCTTCTTTTTTTTTTTTTATTTCATTGTTAACCTTTCGTGATCACTGTGGGTAGAATCCACCAAGTGACCAACTTGTGACGTAAATATCTCCTAATTCCCGGTAATGAACAGGGCTGTAATCGTCATCTAACGACAGTTTGTAGTGTCCATTGCGCGTTGGCGGCGATAAGTATTACCGTCGCTAACGCTAAATCTCTAACGTCCACTCTGAAATCCACCCACTTCCGATAACGGAATTGATATGTTTTTTCAAACGCGCTCTATGCTACTATTTTTTTTACAAAAGAACCAGATCTGATGAATATCAGGTCCAAATTTTAGGAGAAAATATTGAAAATTCACGAAGCGCCGATTATTTTAGTGAAAAAACTTTTATTCTCGTTTATTTTTTTCATTTTGCATGAAAAAAAAAAATGTTAGCCTTGGATTTCTTTCGGGAAAATTTTTCGTATCTAAACTAAAATGCCCAAGGGTTGTTCAGTAATTATTTGAAAATTCTCGGGCGGATAGATTGGTCACAACACGGGTTCGAAAATGGGCTTGGTAGAATCAACCCAGTGTGAGCACCGAGATCGGTGGCGGAAGTGTGATCACGAAGGGTTAAAATTCGTGGATTGGTGAATGCTGAATTACTGTAAATTCCGATTATTTGTGATCGGATTATGAATTTGCTGTGTGCATCTTTTCAGCCGACCGACGAGCCCGTGGTGGGTAAAGAGAAGAAGCGTCGAAAGTTGGACGAGATCGTGCTTGGGTTGAGTGCAGCGAAGGAGCAGCAGAGCACTCATTACCCGGAGCACAGTAAAAAGAATCCAATAACGCCGAACGTTACGGTAACGCCGACTTCGGCGCCTATTGGTCTTCCTAATCCGCCAGCGCCGTCGCAAAAGCCATTCTCGATAACAGTAACGTCGATTCCATCATCGAGAGCATCAGGATCGTCGTCGAATCATCCGCCGCCGTCGATGCACTCGCACAAAGATAATTTTGCTGCTTTGCTCGCGCAGGCCGAGCATCAAAATCGCGAATTGAAGAAGCAGCAACAACAACAGCATCAACAACATCAGCACCAACAACAACAACAACAACAACAACAACAACAACAACAAACAACAAGCTTTCAATTCGGCTCACATGTCGTCGAGCAGCCATCGAAAGAGCTACGAAGCGATGATTGCCGATATCAACAAAGTTGCCGAATATTCGTCCAAAATTGGCTCGTACTCGCACGAGGCGAAGGTCAACAAATGGCTCGCCGAACAGACAGCAATGTCGGAACAAATGGGCGCGGAATATCTCAGCGCACCTCGACGGCGTCGACCTCGAGTCGATCCTTCTCTACTCGACTGGAAAAAGCTCACCGGCGAAGAGAACGTCGCTGTGATCAACAGGCTAACGGGGAAAAAAGTGACCGGAAGCAAAGCTCCCCAACTGAAACGCCTCGGTCAATGGCTCATCGAAAATCCAATGTTTGACGTCGACCCGAAATGGGCGGAACTGGTCAAAGAACGCGGCAACTTACCACACGATTTACAAAAACGATTACCCGGCAGTGATCGCGGTGGCAACAAGGGCAAAAGCCCCGGCCGACCACCCATGATGCCCAGCCCGACGAGCCAACAATCCGCAAACTCTGCCAATCTCGCAGCGTCCTCAATGGCCGCTGCTTCCGGTCTGAACTTCTCGTCACTTGGAAATCTCAATAATTCACTTTTGTCCGGACTTTCGCTCGGTAATTTTGATCCTAAAAACAATCCGCTGTTAATGCCTTTCGGGGGATTGCCCAATCTCGGTGCTCTTGGCGGTCTTGGAAACTTGGGCAACTTGAGTAATATGAGTCTGACCAATTCACTTTTCGCCAATCTTGCCGGTCTTGGCTTACCCTCGCTCGCTGGTATGGAAGCCGCCCTCGGAGGTGGAGCCTCCGCAACCAGCCAAGCCGAAACCAACGTCGTCAATTCGTCCGTAGGCAAAATGTCCAACTCAAGCAACTCGACGTCTACGAGCAAATCACGCAACAAAATGGAATCTTCTTCGAAAGCTTCCGCGCCATCGACCTCTACCTCCTCTTCGTCAATGCCAACGACCACCCCGTTCCCATTTTTCTTCCCAAATCCGAGTCTGCTCTATACACCCCTCGGTCTTGGCGGATTGAATCCGTTCTCCATGCAACCGGGTGGCGTATCCTCGGCCTACGAGAGTCTGGCGCAGTGCGGATTGTTGCCACCGAGCTCGTCGGCCAGCGGACAAGCCACGACCTCCTCAACTTCCTCCTCCTCGAGAAAACCGTCTTCGTCGAGTAGCTCCCGGCAGCGGGAGATCGTCGCTGAATCCCTCAAGCGGAAAGAGGCTGAGAAAAAATCACGATACTCGATGGAACAGAGCCTCAGTCTCCAGCAATATTCCGATTTGGCGTTGCACAGCGAAGTCGATAGAAGAAGAAACGAGCCTGAGCGTAGCGATAAAAAGGAGACGATAGAATTGAGCGAAATCGCTGATTTGTCGGCGAGGATTGAGAGGAAAAGTAAAGAGCAAGAGATGAAGGAAGCTCTGGAGCAATTGAGTCGAACGAGCGCTGAATTGCTAACGAGAAATTTGGAGGATTTGCAAAGACCTTCGTCGAAACGTTCGAGAAATGTCGACCATCAACAACACGCGATAGAACAACAAATACCAGCTTCGTTGGAGGTTACACTGGAGCCAGTATCGAAGCGAAGTCGTAATAGCGAGGTGGTCATTGAGCCCAGTCCAAAAGTAACGATGACCGAGGCGAACCTTGAGATCGAAACGATTCTTCGACCTGTACCGAGTAAAGCTTTGCCCGCGACCCAGACATCACAGCCAGCAGCATCGGCAGCTCCCTTGATCCCGCCTCCGCATGAACGCCAACCAACTCCCCCGACGCCTGTACCTCAACCTTCACCGGCGGCTCCTCAGGAAGCCCCACCGGCCCAAGAGTCGCCCTCGACCCCGGCAGCTCCTCAACTCGCCCAAGAGGAAAGCACATCGCTCAATACATCAAACAATAGCAGCAATAAAGAATCTGTCGAATCGCAAGCGGCTGATGAATCGCCGCGATCGCATCCGCCCCCCTCTCAGTCTCCGGTGCCACAACAACAGCAAGCGGAAGCGCAAGAGCCCCAGCAACAACCACCACAATCCAATCCTAAGGCTGATAGTAATAAAACTCCGGAAGCGGAGGACGAGCAAAAAACGAGCTCGGTCGTTGCGTCCGCCTCTTCCTCCACGACTTCGTCCTCTTCTTCGAAAAGCAAAAAATCCCGCAGTGGAAAACGCATGAGTATCGAGCCACCGCCGGAGCGGAAAAACCTTCGTTCCAGTGCTGGCAGGCAGGCCCGTGCCGCAGCTGAGCGCCAAGCTCGTATGGTCGAGGGCGAGCAGAACGCTGCTGAGAATCAACACGATCCACACGGTGGTAGTGGCGAGTGATGGGAAAAAAACGTGAGTTCGCGTCGTAGTACGAATATCGATACGGTTGCTGCTGCTCGTGCTAGCGCCCCACCCGTTATCGATCATTCCTCCCGAGCGAACACACGGTCAACTACAAATCGCGATAAAAACCAAGCCAACAAAAATACCTCACCGACGATACGAAAATCGTCGCGTTTAAGGGGTGCTGCTGCTGCGAAACATTTCCAAAACCCTGTTTAACCAATTCATTCATTCCGGACGTTGATATACGCGCGCGCATGCAGTGATTAACGTGTGACCTCCACGGAATTTTAAGTGCACGGGGTGGCGAGGGTATTGAAAAAAAAAAACTCAAAATTACTAATTACGAGAGACTGCTACGTGACTCCGTAGTGAAACGAACGAAAAAGTGGTAATCGTGAAACAAAAAATTGAGACACACAAAATTGAGGACAAACAAATTACACGCGCGGCGATTAATTTCGGGTGACTGCGTGTGATGAACCACAATTACGAACAATCTCAACGCAATAGTATTGTGTGGTAATGATACTTTGTGTGGTAATTAAACGTTCTGATTACGTGAAAGATAAAAAAAATAACAAAAAAAGAAAAAAACGTAATAGTTAACGATAATGGAATATAATTTTGTTAAATTTATTATCCTTTTTGATCTTATTGGTTTTGACCAGGGACTGTTTTCTATAACTGCTATCAACGTATATATTATTATACGCATAATAATATAACCGTATCGATTAGACGAGGTTAACAAATAAATATATTAAAAATGAATTAAATAAACAAAACATCTTAGCGATAAATTAAATAACGAAGTAATTCAAGAGACCGGATGAGAACAAGATTTAATAATAATACTACCGAAATAAAACGAAAAATGTACATATTATACAATCTGCCTAGATATCGTAAGAGAACAAAACAACAACAACCTGTACTTGGAAAAGTGTATATAACGCAGTGTACTTTTAATTATATTAGGTGAAATAATAAACGGCTTCTTTTGTTGTTTGCAAAAGTGAGAGAGTATTCGCAAGGCCTTCCGATCGTGTTTACAAGAGAACCACACTCTAAATCCAAACCCAAACCTT
This sequence comes from Campopleginae sp. 14b, assembly GCA_030522525.1. Taxonomy (NCBI): domain Eukaryota; kingdom Metazoa; phylum Arthropoda; class Insecta; order Hymenoptera; family Ichneumonidae; species Campopleginae sp. 14b. The sequence goes on from JAPYYS010001035.1 coordinate 8,538, forward strand.
TTTCACTTCGTTCCTGGATAGACTTTCGTGTTCGTTGTTCGAATTTAACGTTTTTACATTTTTTTACGGATCATTGTTGAAACCAAGAAATGCGACAATTTTTTCTGTTACCTTTTTTTATTGAAAACTTGTGGAAAAATAGTTGACAGAGTGGAAGAATTTCGAGTATGAATTTTATACTTTTTTCATTGTTTTTTGGTCCGTGCCTCCGCTGGTTGGGCAACGAATCTCATGTACTGCTTGCCTGATGGCAAATTCAGAGTTTTTATGTTCGCGGCAAACATCTTGGCTGCCTCATCGTTCGACAATGCCGGATGAACCATGACGTCGTCTCCTTTCTGTAAAGTCCGAAGAAAAACCGTAGAAATCTTGAGTTCGAGAATTTCAGACTTGAATTTCTTAACTCTGTGCTGACTTTGAAGCAACACATACAAAAATCCAATTCTTTTGCATAATGGGGACGCAAATATATTACCTTCCAGTCGACGGGAGTCGCGACTTTGTAAGCATCGGTCAGCTGGAGAGATTCAATGGCCCTTATAATTTCTCTGAAAAATTATTAACATTATAAACATCGGTATGAGGCCCGGAAGTTCCAGAGATTCTCATTGGCACGAGATTTCTTTCACTATATTGAAAATCTGATTGACGATTTCTTTTCTTTAGAGTTTTACACAATATACCCCACGATGGAAAGAAAACGCTGTACAATTTGTATTTTTCTAGCAATTACAACAAAAATCCCAGAAAATGGAGAGTCTGTATGGATTAACGCCTGTGCAAGTTAGGAGGAAGTACAAACTTGTACACACTATTTTACATTTCGTTCGGCGATTTCTCAAAAATCTCACATTTTCCGAAAATTCGAAACATCATTAAATTTAAACCGTTCGATCGATATTCCCGAAATTCAATACCAACTTTCCTATTACGATACTCTATTTATAGAAAAAAAATTAATAATCAATCTGAAAATTTGCGGAAATTAGAGCATCTAGACGCTTTTTTCGAAAATTTCAAAACGCTGTACAATTCGTATTTTTCAAGCAATTCCAACAATATTATGAGAGAATGAAGCGCTTGTATGGATCAACATCTGTGCAAAACGGGAGCTCTGTAGCTCAAACCGTTCTCGAGTTTGAATTTTACAGTGCCATGACATGAGCACACACACACATCCGGACATTTTTCTAGATATGATTTTTCGATGTTTTGGGATATTTGAAGTACATTGACATTGAAATGTGGAAAAAAGAAATATTACTGTCACGAAGTTTGTGTCATGATGTCGTGTCACGAAGTCACGAAGAAAATGAGGAAGCAAATCCAATTTTTACGTACTCAAAGTTTCTGCCAGTTGTGGCTGGGTATAGGATCATCAGTCTCATCTTTTTCTTGGGATCAATAACAAATACGGCTCTAGCAGCCAATGGAATTCCGTCTTTGTCCAATTCGTCAGGATCCAACATCCCAAGCTGCGTCGCTATGGCTCTCGACTCATCCTCAATAATCGGATAGGGAAATCCATCCATCGTCGCACCGGCATAACTTTTTATATCCTTCAAAACAATGGCTTGTTTATTTCATCTCATAGAACATTTTTTTGTCATACGTTTTTTCCATAAAAGAGATAAAATATTCTCAACACTGCTGAAAAAAAATTCATGGGATTGGAAAAAGGTTTAAATTTGAAAAAAAAGGATAATCTACTAATTGCCATATTTGGCATTTTGTTGCAGTTTTTTAATATTCTTATTGTATGAATAATAAGGTTTTAGTTTTTAGGAACTGATAGTTGAACACATTTTGAATTACGTTCAAATTGTTGGTAAATTCGTATTAACAAAAAGTGTGATTGTAAGGTTTACCTCAATCCACTGGATGTGGGAATCGAGTGAGTTGCAAGAAATGGCGATCGTTTTCACACCTAATTTTGTGAACTCTGGCATTAGCTTGACAACTCTAGCTAATTCTGTCGTACAAACTGGTGTAAAGTCGTTCGGATGAGAAAACAATATCGCCCAGCTGAAAATTGCATTGGAATCCGTAAACCGTTTAATTCGTTTTCGAAGAATTTTTTATCTCGAAGATTGGTCTTTATAGCTTTTTTTTGCAGAAGACGTTAACGCATGCGATTGTTATGATTAGATTTTTCTGTCTTTGGCAATTTAATTTATATATATTGCAACATATAACATGCAGTGAACAATTTTATACTATTTTGTGACAAATTGATACTATTTTCGAAGTAAAGCCGGTCTTTCGCGATGATTCAGTACCAAAGATCGATCGGTATTTCCGAATATAGGTTAGAAAAACGTCAGTTTCGTAAGGGTTTGAAAACGAAAACTTACGAGTTGCTGAGCCATTCGTGAAAATCAATAACTCCAACATTCGTCGAAGCTTGGAAATTTGGAAAAGTTTCACCGAGTAAAACCATGATTTTAGTAACTAATATACAGTCGAATGGAATTTGGCGATTGTCTGACACGAAAATTTACGACGACGCAAAACAAGACTGTTTACCGTGACAACCGCGACATATGAAAAAAGTACAAAAAGAACGAGCCAGAGCACGTTGTCGACGAAGCACTTTATATGGATTTCTTTGTTTTCTATATCGTATAATGTAACCAACGGTTTTTATTTACGAATTGATAGAGGTCGGGAATGGGAGGAGGTTAAATTATACACATGTTTTATCTTCGTGTACCATCAGCTGATTATACGTTATGAACGCAATCTCGTTTCCAGTTACGTGATACGTAAGATAAAATTGTGGTAGGCAACATTAGTTGTTAATAATTCATTTACTAGACGTTTAAAAAAAAAAAAAAGAAACATCCGTTTCATGAAATATTCTTTCGAAGCATATTCTTATGGCGATATTAAAACAGGTTTCGTAGTATTTTCTGTATGGCAGAAATTAATTTATGCAAAGGTTTTCACATCCCGGTGCGTATCGATCGGTTCGTTCTAGTAAAAATAGGAGAAGAAAAAGCTGCGCTGGACGCTCCATGGCAACGTCAAAATGCAGAATTGCAGGCGATATTTATTTCGAAAAAAGGTCCAACGGGTTTATCGGGTGCGTGTAATATATATGAAGCCATAGAGGTCGCTGCGTGGGAACATTTCTGTACGGTTTTGTGGGTTTCTAACTAAGTAAAGGATAGAAAATGCCGTACTTTATATTGAGACGTTACCGACTAATTGTTCCTTCTATTATCGTAAATCACAGACTGTTTTTGAGTATAAAAAAGCGGGAAAAATGTTTGCGGCGTTATCGTGACGCTAGAGCTGTAGCTGTTCTTCTTTCTTCTCTTTCTCGAATCTTCTCGGACATCGAGAATATTCTCCGCGGCTTTAAGTCTTGTTTTCGCCGCTGCCGCTTGTCGCTGTCGTCACTCCGCTGCAGATTCCGTAGTGAGGAAGAGGCCTCGACCACCACATTTCAAGGTCAGAATGACATACAGAGGCAGCGTCTCTGAAAATATTTTTTTTAAATCAAATTTTTTAAATGAAAAATCAATGGAACGAGATCTGGAGAGGAAGAAAAAATCGAAACTTATTTTTGATGCTTGTGAATTTGGAATGAGAAGACAAAAGAGTTTTTATACATGTATTTATTAAAGCGCCCATGATACAATCCCCGACCATTTGTGACTTCCACAGCGTCCTCAATCTTGATTTAAACGGTTTTTATAATGATTTTTAATGAAAATCATATCGCAACATAATATTTTTTTAAAAGGTGCAGATTCTTCGGTAGGTCGACGAGCTTGGGAGTTTTTTCCATCACATTTTTACAATCCATCGAATATTTGTTCGAACATCGCAATGACCTGTGGTGTATTTGTGCGATGCATCATACCTCACAAGATCTTTACTAATAATGTACAAAATAGAGATTCTGTTGAAAATTTTCCAAAAATCTATACAACGATGATTACAATTTGGTGGGAATCGAGACATTGGAGTTGCACGAATCATCAATGCCCCCATAAACTGCCAAGCCCTTCGATGATTTGTTTATTGGCTAAAATTTCGCAAATTTTAGATGAAAGAACGAAAATTATTCCAAAAATCAAACTTGGTGAAAAAAAAAAAAATTTCGTCGATATGCGACCGTAGTAAATTCATGAAATTTTCTGATCCATCGTAAGAATCTCAAATTCGATTTTATGCCTTGAAATATATAAATATAAAGGTAAAATCCTTAAAAATTAAATTTCTCCATGAGGCAAATGATTAGGTGAAGTGTCTGGATTCCAAATTGTGACCGGAAAAAAATCGAGGGATGAGAAGAAAAGGTGAGGCGAGAGCTCAAAGGACTTGGCAGCGAATAAAAGGGCAAAAATAGTACGTCGTAAAATGTATAGGTGTATATATTATGTGAATTATATTAGATACAAATTTATATATTCGTAACGCATACTTGATTGGATTTTCTTTGCAACGAAAGAAAAAAAAAATTCAGATTTTATTTTTTCATTGCAGTTTTTTCTTTCGTTTCCGTGAGATTAACAAAAAATGAATCCTACGAAAAGGTATACACATCGCAGGGTCATACGTAAAATTGGCTGTTCGGAGGGCCGTTACGTAATGTTGGTATTCAAAACGTAATTAATCTTTTTGTTCTAGTTTTCTTGTTTGTTTACTTAGGAACCATCATATATAATATCAAACCTCGAACTCTCACTCGATTGAATAGCTAATACTGTTATTTATACATATTGTGCGGGAGCTGGTCCAGCAGCGACTCGTGCCGAGGCCACAACCAAGTAAAACAAATTGATTTGAGCCGCGAGCTGGACGGACGTGATTTTCTTGTTTGTTCGTATTTCTCCTCTGCGCTTAAGATCACACAATGAGATTTCTCCTTTCTTTAGTAAACCCAGACAAAAAACAACTTTAACGGAAAAATCCCCGAAAATAAGGAGAATATATGAGATTATCGATTAAAATGAATTCCACCTCGAACGAGAGACTCGCTCGTCTCGAGTCTTAACAATAAGACACAAAAACCATGTCCCATATTGAATATAACGACTTTTGTTTGTTTTCTAGCTTTTACAAAAATTCCTTCAACGCTCGTTAATTAATACATTAATTACAGATTCTTTATATACAAACTTACAGTCTCGTCATGGAATGGTATGACAATATATACACATATTATTTATATGTATATTTATAATCCTATATATATTATTCATCATCATTGAATCCATAAAATTTCATTCAAATTTATATTACAAATATTGGCCTACCTACGAGGAGGGATTTTTTTCAATGCTCGCTCATTTTTTAATTTTTCATTTACATCGTCGTTTATCCATTTTTCCATTGAAAAACCAAAAACAAGAAATCGTGAGCTTGAAGTTTGCATCGACGCAATGCCACGAAATGAAAATAAAAAAGAATCGTCACTTTTTTCGAATTTTTTTTTCCGAATTTGCCTCTTGCCTCTCTGAACGTCACGAATGGATTCGTAAAATTGAAAAGTTACGAATCATTTGTTTTCTTTAATTTTCTTTTCGTCTCGTGGCATTGCGCCGATGCAAACTTCAGGCTCATAGAAATCGTGAGCAAATAATGAACTACGTTAATCTGTTGATTAAGGAGATCGGTCAGCTGCTCGATCAGTTTTGATCCTGGCGGTTCGATGTTGCAATAAAAATCAAAATTACGTCGTAATTTTTTATGTTTTTCGAGGAAAAATCGAAAATCCGTGAGAAAAACGTGAATCTGCATTTTGATTGTTTCTCACGCGCTCGGGCAACCGACACAGATCGCCTTAAAAGTAACACAGACATTTATCACCGTTTTTTCATTAACAATATCTCTTTCGATTGCTTATTCGAGAACCGAGCATTAAATTATGCACACGATTGCACAATCGTTTATGAGCAAAAAAGCGATTTTTAGAGTGGGACAAAAAAATTTCAGCATCGTAATTCAAGTAAAAAGTTCTAAGATTATCTAAATTTGTATCTCCGAGAAGCAAGTTTCTCTTATTATACAAAAATTTCTTCCATTTTTGCCGAAACGGAGTTTTGAATTCTCTGACGCCCCTTCGAACGCATAGCCGCGGCCAGTGAAGCAAAAACGATGCAAGGCCGTTTCGGTCTTCTCGGCCAGCGACGACGCGCTCCCAGAAGATTAAACGAGAATATTTTCTTCCGACAACTGTTTGGAGGAGGATTTTTCAAAATCTGAAAACTCTGCCGCGTCTCTCGAGGAGAAAAATCAAACAAAATATCGACAAAACAGGATGCGATTGAAAAAAGAGTTGTCGAGAGTAAGATATTCTTCAAGGCTTTTTTTATGTAGTTTTAACCCTTCGTAGTCACACTTCCGCCACCGATCTCGGTGGTCACACTTTGTTGATTCTACCCAGTCCATTTTCGAACGCGTATCGTGACCAATCTATTCGCCCGAAAATTCTCAAATGATTACTGAACAACCCTTGGACATTCTAGTTTATATACGAAAAACTTTCCTGAAGGAAATCCAAGGCCAACATTTTTTTTTTTAATGCAAAATGAAAAAAGTAAACGGGAAAAAGAAGTTTTTTCACTAAAATAATCGTCACTAGCGCACTTTTGAGAAAACATATTAATTCCATTATTGGAAGTGGGTTGATTTCAGAGTGCATGTTAGAGATTTAGCGTTAGCGGCGGTAATACTTATCGCCGCCAATGCGCAATGGACACTATAAACTGTCGTTAAATGACGATTACAGCCCCATTCATTACCGGGAACTAGGAAATATTTACGTCACAAGTTGGTCACCGGGTGGATTCGACCCACAGTGACCACGCAGGGTTAAAGGTACATAAGAAGAAAAAAAAAACGGTTTCCGGGAGATTCTTGAGATTTTCGCGTGGATCCGAGATTAAAAGCCAACGAGGGGAAAATAAGAAGAAAAATAAAAGGATAGAGAGCGGAAAGCTGATGCTCAATTAAGAGCGTGGCTGTTTCTTCGTCTTAGGAACACTCGACTGTTGACAGGATAAACGCGAGTCAAGAGAATGAGAGAGCTGCCGAGGGCCAACTTGACAGGGGCGTGTCGACCGCCGGGTAATCGAATGAAAACGGTGGCAACGGCGGCGACGCCATCGTCGGTCGGTTCGACGGCGACAGGTCGAACGTCGTTATGAAAGTTGACGAGTTTGTTTCGTCGTCCTTTGCGTTGCGGGGAGCTCGGGCTGCAGTCGTTGCCATCGCGATCGTAAAGGATAGTTGCCGAGGCGAAAGGTCTTTTGGCCATGTGTAGCATTTCGACGACGTGCCTTCGTCGGGCTCGCCGAATATCGGCGGCTTGTTTAGTTTTCCAAGCGACGACGCAGGCCGCGAGGAAAAGAAAGAAACAGGAAAAGAAAACGGAGAAAAACACAAAGAGATCAATGTGCAGCTGGTCCTGGCGGAAGAAAATCATTCCGTAAGCTGCACGTTCGTTCACGTCGGTATTCGGGGTGTCGATCGCTCGCAGAGCGATGTGGAACTTTGTTTGGCCGAGCTCGTGCTTGTCCTGCGGCAATGTCAAGACCAAACGATTTGTCAGATTCCTCACTACCAAAAAAGTGTTCCTACGCGTTATCGTCAAAAATGTTGCAAACTCGTCCGCCGGACGCTCCAACACGAGATACTGCGGACCCATGTTCCAATTTGATTCTCCGTTCGATGAATTACTTCCGTATGGAAAAGCACTGTGCGAATGAAACTCTACCACTCGCGCACCTGCCGGCGGATGCTCCCCCAACCAATTCTCGTACGGATCCTTTCGCCATTTGAATCTGTGGTCTAGCTCGACCTTGTAATACAAAATTTTTCGTTATTTTCACATTTTATTAAATTACCAACCTCGCGGTTGTAAAAACGTCGCAGGCGTCGGTTGAGTAGTTTCGCTACATACGACAAAATGATAAGAATTTAATAAAATTTGGTGATAAGTTTTTTTTGTCGTGGTGGGGGTGGGGTGAAAAGTTTTTTTCAATTTTTCGACTACGAAGTGGTCGAATAACTCGAGTTTTCAATGTGCAGAAAATTTACCTATATATTTATATATCTGAATCCTATACTTGTGCATGTAAACTCTAGTGTCCGATTACTCGGAAACCATGGAGAAGAAAAAATCTTGAAAAACTTGTAAATTCATATTCAACCCTTAAGGTCGCAATTTTCGATGAAAAATTGGATTTACTTTCCGGCCGACGCCAGGCAGTTGCAAATTTTCCGACAATCGATAAAAAATTCTGCTACTAGAAAAGTTCCAATTGCTGTACAGAATTGGTGAACATTTGAACAACTCACGTCTTGATAGCCGGTGGTCGCGTTGAGAGTGACCACGAACGAGTCGTCTCGAGGGCTGAAGAATAGATCGAGAGCTCCTTGAGTGACGTCGACCATGACCCTAATGTCGACGTTCATGAATCTCGGCTGAACCATGTAGAAGACGGTTTGTCCAGGATTCAAAGGTTTCGGTTTCATTTTGCACTCGTCTGTAAAAAGGAGAGTGAGGGAGGTCAGTAAGAGGAGAAAAATGGTGAAGGACATTTTATCGACGTCACGATAGAGGGTACGAACCGTAAGATCCTCCAAAAATAAGAGAACGTAGCAGTTCCACAGGAAGAACGATGAATCAAGTTTTTTTTGGAACAAAGTGGGACGGAGTAACGTGCCAGGAGAATGTTTTTGGTTTCGGGATGTTCGTTGAGTGTTTTTTTTATTTTTTTGATAATCCAGGAAGAGAAACATTGGGCGGAGAGAAATTTCTTGGGAAATTCATGCGCTTTTCTTATCCTCGATAACTTACCGATCAGCTTCGAGTCGAAACACATTTTGTTGTCCACCGTTACCGTCTTGTAACATTGATGCCCTCCTGTCGGCGTGCCCGCGTAATTTTCACGACATTTACTGCATTGGACCATCCAACATGGCACACCTCCAGAGTTTGTTCCTTTCGTTGGCCCACTCGTACACGACGGCTCGCTCTCCGTGTTGTTACCGCAATTACACTTTTCACCTGTCACCGGGTCGCACGTGAAACCGTGACCGTGACATTCGCACCTGTCGCCGAAACAGCAAAATTACGCTTTTGTCTAAATTCTATTGACGTCGAATAAAAATTAGAAAAACCGAAATTTTCGGTAATTTTTCGAGTTGACGATCCGAAACGCTTTTCATTGCCTTTCATATTTAGAAAAATAGGAAACAAGTCAGGGCAGCAGGAATTTCTATCAATTTTTGTCCGCCCCAAAAAATAATTTTGGAGATAAAATGAAAAATTATTTTTCACATTTTTACAAAACATGTATATAAAAAAAATCTTACGGTCGACAAACATCGCGAAGGTCTTCGGTACCCCGGAAATAGCCGGAAACACATTCACCGCATTTATCGCCTCTGGTATTGTTGCCACAATTCACACATTTCGCTTTAGCGACCGGACCTTCCACGAGTTGCTTGGTTAATAGTTCGATTGACATTTTGTCGACGGAGTTGGGATCCTACAAAATGGAATTCGTTGTTTATTTCAGGTCAAATTTAGAGCGACCTTCACACAAAAATTTTTATTTAAAAGAAAAGTATGAGAAAAAATAAAAATAAAATAATATTCATAAAATTCTTCAAAAGAAGATTATTTAGAAGCATAAAAATCGTCTTTTTATCGAATTCATTCAAAGCTGATTTTTCTGAAATGAAAAATTCCTCCGGATATCCGAATTTCTCGAAAAATATTTCTTTTTTTACGATAAAAAATTTGTATTTCGCGGATTTTGCGAAAAATGGCTCCAAAATTTTTTCTTACATTCGTCGTCGTTAAAAAATAGTATCCCATAGGAAATCACGGAGGGGGATCCCATAAAAATTCCATAAAACGACAAAAATAAATCGTAAATATTGGCCGATTGTAAAAATTGCGAATATCGCGATTGTAAAAATTTACCCTTATTTTCGTTATTTAATTACTTGTTTTCAGAAAAAATTACAACTTTTAGAAAAATTGTCAATTTTCAGAAAAGTATTGTTTTTTTTTCTTAATCGAAATTGAAAATCGCGTTTGATTCTGGGGATGATTGATTGAAACTTACGGAAACAGTCATACTCTCGTTGATACAAATTCGAGTATGTCCGTTGCAGTATTCCAAGCACGGAACGCATTGGCCATTATCAGCTGGATTGCCAACGTAAAGCGGCTCGCATTTGTCGCATTGAGGCCCCATCGTATTGTTATGACATTTCAAGCACTCGTCGAGCTTATCGGGTCCAGCGCAATTACTGTGGCCATTACACTGACACTGTATCGAACAATTTGCACCGACGTATCCAAAATCACAACGACAAACGTTCGGCTCAACACACGTTCCTCGTACGCATCCGTGTGTACACATCGGCACACAAGTTTTTCTACCAAACTCATTAAACGACCAGGTCCTGAGAATTTCGACAAATTATTGGAAAAAATTTCAAAATTTTTTAAATTTCAAATTAAAATTGAAATCAAAATTTCAAAAATTGAATTACAATCAAAATAATCAATTAATAACTTTAAAATGAAAACTTAATATTTAGAATTTGAATTAAAAAAATAATAAAAATGGAACAAAAAAAAAGATCAAAAAATTTCGCGAATTTTTGGATGTGGGACGAAAAATTGATTGTTTTCATCTGAAAATTTTGACAAATTATTTGGAAAAATTTCAAAAAATTATAAATTTGAAATTGAAATTAAAAAAATACAAAAATTAAATTTTAATGAAAATAATCAATCAATAACTTTGGAATTAAAATCAAAATTTCAAACATTGAATTCTTATCAAAATAATTAAATAATAATTTCATATTTTTTATTTTAAATATAAATTTGAAAAAAATAATGGAATAAGAAGTAAATATACAAAATTATGGCGACTTTTTGGATCTGAGACGAAAAATTGATGATTTTTATTTTGTTTGAATGGTAAAAACTCACGTTTCGGTCCTGTATCCGTCGCCGCACATGCACTCGAACCCGAAGACGAGATCGAAGCATTTTTCGCTTTTTGGTGAACAGGTGTGATGTCCATTGATGCATTCGTTTTCCGGTGGGCAGCGTACGTAGTGCCAGGAAAAAACAGTTTTTGGTAAAATAACCATAACCGCTGTTTCGTTCTCTTGCGCTTCGAGGGATTCGAGATCTTGTGGGACGAGGGTCGTGACGATCGCTGCAGAATTTAATGAAGCGATTTATTTCGGCGGAAAATCAAAGAGAATCATTTGTTTTTGACAAAATATTTCAGTGTTTTTTGTTTCGGTTTTTGTGGATGAAGAAATTCAACTCACGCGATTCCGTCGGGGGATTTTGCTGGTTGTACAACATTTCGCAAGTTCCACCAGCCGGATGATCGGTCGGCGCCTCGAGCGAACCTTCCGTGCAAATTCCTTGTCCCGTCACGTTTGCGGAGTCCAGGGAGCACCAGCCGCAGTGAGAGTGCTTCAGACACGTGCTGCATTGTTTGAAAACTGCACAGGGTTCGGGACAATGTTCCACGTCGGTGTTCCGCAGGACCAAACCACAAACGCCACCGGCGCAGTAAAGCGGTTGATACGACGGAGAAATGCACTGGAAAAACGTCGACCAATAAATTTTATAATTTTCGCGATAAATAAATAAAATATATAATAATAAATGAATAAATATAATTAATAATTCATTTATTTAATTAAGTAATATCATTATTTAACTGAATAAATATGAATATAAATATTAAAATTAATATATTAAAAAAATCTATGAAAGTACATAAATAAATATAAATATTAATTAATTTATTTATGTATTTGCATAGATTTTTTAAATAAATAAATATATATATTTATTTGTTTAATCAAATAATTAAAAAAAAAAAAAAATGATTTATTTATTAATAACTCGTGGCAATTACTTCATTCAATTGTGTAGACCATCGACATTCTCTCCAGCCTCCTTCGGAGCCGGTTCCCCTTAAGCAACTGCGACAATCCTTGTGATCGCCGCATCGTTTTTCGCACTCGGTGCTTGCCATTTTGAAGCTGAATCGTTCGAAGATATCCTTTGGCACACAATTCCAATCGTATTTTGGCTCTGCAGTTATTTCCACTCCTTGTTCGGCTGGAAAAGCGCAAAGCCCCGATAGAAATGCGAAAATTCAAGGATTCTCATCGATTTTTCGATTTTTTAACGACATTTTTCAATTTTTTCGTGAGTTCTCGGTAGGGAATTAAAAAAACTCACAAGTTTTCAAGACCTGTCGAGTCCAAACGCAGTCCCCGAGATTCTTGCACTTTTCGCAATCGCTGGCCGGGCAGCGACTTTCCCCGCATTGATTGACGTCGGTGACGGACATTTGCCGGATGTTGCATTTGTTTTGCTCGTCGCAATCCTTTTCCGAAGGGATGCACTTGCCGTGTGGACAATTTGTGCACCACTTGCAAACCTCGTCGTCGTCTTTGTAATATGGCCATTGAGCTAGACACTCGGTGCAGGTTCTAAAGTTCTGGCACTTCCGGCCGGCCATCCACTGGGAATTGCAGAAAATTCCGTTCGAGCGTTGAGCCTGAGTTACGTTAATATCACATCTGAAAATTGAAAAAATCAAAAATGTCGGTCAAACGAAAAATTGCAAAGGGCGATTAGCATTTTTTTCAACTTTCGACTGAATTTGCGTCGTTTTTTTTGTTGGTTAATGGAGAAAAAATAGAAAAAGTTGTTGAAAGAAAAATCTTTGCTCACTTGTCGTCCCTGTTGACGGATTCCTCGTTGGAAAAGCAATACGAAGCATTTTGTCCAGAAATATGAGTAACGGCGCAAAAGGAGCATCCAAAATATTTTCTGCAGGTGATTTTATCGGTCCATAGATTGCAAAGGTCTTCGGGAATATTGATGAGGGTGACGTGACTTTTGATGCCACCGTCAAAGCCGCCGACTACGTAAATGGCGTTGCTCTCAGGATCGGCGTGAGTCATGGCGTGCGCGTAAGCTGGAGGTGGTGGATTTCCGATGATTTCCATGTCCTTGGTGATGAGGCGAATCCAGAGGTTACAAGAATATTTATAGGCGATCAGGGCGTCCGTAGTGTTGTGAGGATTTTGTCGGCCTCCAAAAATCACCATGTACTCGTCGGTTGTCACTGCCGAATGGAGGAAACGTGCTTGAGGCTGAAACCCAGAGACGTTACTTCCGGTGAGAGGAGAAAACCTTGATTTTTATTTTTTTTTTCTTTCTTTTTTACTTTCGTTTCATATTTTTTGATAAATTTATTATTTATTTATATATTGAACGACAGTGATAGTTACGCGGTCGGTGCATGGCTCCGGCGATCACTCAAGTTAAGCAGCCAAGTACTGACTGCGGTCAGTACTTGGTTGGGTGACCGCTTAGCCTTGCATCGGTTGGCGTATCAATCGCTGAGCGGGAGGCAGCTTCCACTGAGTTTCTGATGGTGCTAACCAACCGAAACTCAGTGAACATATAGCCGCCTGTATCGGCCAAGGTTTTCCACAGTTTCCCTTTGCCCTCGTGCGAATGCGATGCAGTAGTGCATTAGGAATGATTGGCTGTGGGTAACACTCTGGGGGGGAACTCCCAGGAACTTGGGAACAGTGTGGTGGGGGAAGTGTAGTGGGGAAGTTTTGGGAATGGGATCGTAAAGACCCGCAAGGGTATACGAAGGAATTGAAATATATATATTTATTTATATATTATATGTAATTATATTATTTATAATTAAGAATAATTATTAAATAATTATATGAATAATTATTGAATAATTATGTGAGTATTTGTTAATTATTAATTATTTCATATAGTTCATATGATTTTTATATAATTTATAATTACAATTTTATTTTTTTAATTCATTCATTTCTTTATTTTTATTTAATTTGTTTGATTATTTATATTTATCTTATTTATTAATTTATTTATCTATATTTTATTTATTTATATTCATTCTTTTATTTTTTAAATATTTTTTTTATTTGACGAAATTTCAAGCTTTTCGAAGAATAAATTGGGGGAATATTTGTGCAAGGTTTAGAGAAAAATGAAAAACTTACCAAGCTGCTGCCGTCCGAGAACTCGTCCTCGAACGGGGGAAGAACCGACCAAGCTCGAGACTTGTAATTCAAGGCATACAGCTTGTTGGATATGAAAGTCCGATTGATGGCGTAAGTATAGCCTCCGAAGATGTAAAAACTGTCGGATTTGGCGTGGTAAACGGTACTGTGTCCATAAACCCCCAAAGGTCCATTGCCGACGGTGTTAATGGTGTCCCAGACTTCGGTTTCGAGATTGAATTCCCAGACGGTATCGAGATAGCCGTATTTAGGGCTGAAGCCGCCGAGGAGGACGAGGCTTTCGGATTCGCCGTCCCGGCGAAGAGTGAGCGTGTGGCCAGCAAGGGGAGGAGGTTCTTTTTTGAAAGATTCTTGTTTGACGAGACTCCAGCGTTGATTCTGTAGGCTGAATTTCCAGAAATCGCTGAGGGTGTTGTTCGAAAGTCCCTGGACGCCTTCCTCCTTCATGGACAAGCCACCGGAGACGTAAATCTGTTGCCGACTGTGGACGATCTCTGCGGCATGGAAATATCTACCTTGAGGCATTGAGGCTTCGGAGGTCGACTCGACCGTGACCGGCATCCACGTGTTGTTTTTCGTGTCGAACAATCTGATGTCATTGAGCGGTCCATGGCTCAGAGAATATCCGCCAAACATCCAGAGACTTCCACGACGATCAGCGACGAGACTATGCCCAAAACGAGGTAAAGTCTTTCTCAGGTGGTCCAGATGGTCGGCGAGATATTCCGAGTTGAATAATTCGGTGAAAACCAATTGGTTGTTTTTTATCTTAATGGAACAGTCTCGGCCCCCAAATCCTGGGGAACACACGCAATGGCCATAGCCTTTGTCGCATATTCCTTGTTTCTTCACGGACGTGCAATTCCTCGGGCACAATTCAATGTCGCAGTTGATCCCGACGAAACCGGTTTTGCAGAGACAATTACCGCCTCTGCATTCTCGGTTGCTCGGGCAATTGCTGCACGTCATTACGACGTAACTCGCGTTGAATCCTTCAACCTCGTCCAGCTGTTTATAATGGACCGTAAGAAATCCTGACTTGGCTTCGACCGTGACGGGATAATTAGTGCTCTCGGTACAGTACACCCCGAGCAATTGGCTCTGGTGGCTGCTCGTGGAGGACACAAACTCTGGCAGTCCGTCGTAAACGTATACGCTGTTCTCCTGGCAACTTATGTTGATGTCGTCGTGGATGGTGAACTGGATTACGCTCTGAATACTCGGGGTCATCGTGTCGGGAGACAATCCGGTGATGGGGCTGACGATCCAGAGACATTCTCTCGTAGGGGTGCCGCCGAGATGGGATTCCCAGAGGGAAAGTTGTGAGTGTCGACTGCCCAAGCCTTGTTTACCATTTTCGGCTCCGCCGAGCATCCCTCGGGACATGCACCCGTAGAAACACATTCCTCCGTCTCTGGGGTCCCCATAATAACCTTTTTTGCATTTTTGGCAAGTATCTCCTTCGGTGTTGTCGCGACAGAAGCAAACGCCGGTCTGGCGATCGCAAACTTCGAGATCTTTGTCGCCGTGCTCGTTGCAGTTGCATTTTCTACAGCCGAGCGTGGTCGTCGCGTTGCCGTAACTTCCGGCTTTGCAAAATTCGCAAAATTCACCGGTCGTCCAGTCCTGGCAGTCGTCGCAGATGCCAACACCCTGGAGACACGTGGAATGGTTGTTGCAGCCGCAGTTCGTTCGACAGTCCGCCCCGGTCCAGCCGAGATTACATTCGCATTTGTAGTCCGGAGCCTCGCTGCAAAAACCGTTGACACATTTTTCATAACACGTTTTCGTGCAGTTCTCTTTGCCGTCGCCATTGAAACCGCGTTTGCACTGGCAGCTGAAACTCCCGTGAGTGTTGGTGCATACGGCGTTGGGATGACAGTCGTGAAGGCCCAAATCGCACTCGTCGACGTCCGGACACTGGGCGTAAGCCCAGCCGGAGTCGTCCAGCCCCAAGAGCGCTGTTGTCTCGTTTTGAAGGTCATTGATGGTCGAACTACAGTTGACGTGGGGCTGATTGAAATCTCCTTGGACGCAGACTCCGGTTATTGGGTTCTCGAGGCTGTAGCACCAGCCGCAGCTCAAAGAATGCAAACAACTCGTGCAGTTTATGTGTCGACTGCAACTTTTGCACTGGTCGTTACCGCTCAGAGAAGATCCTGTCCTAGAAGTGACGCCCATCAGTCCAGCCTGGTCCATCCATTCGCGACACAGTCCGAATTGGTACTCGGAAGTATAAACCGAAAAAGAGAAACATTCTTCGGTCGCTTCGCACCAAACGCACCGTCCACGTTCGTCCAGGCATTGCGTACAGTTGGAACGATTCCTGCACGGGATTGGACACTCTTCCAAACTCGTAACAGCGCTCGGGAGCCTTCCTAACCTCGCGCAACGCGCCTCCTCCGTCCACCATTCGCACAAATTGCTCCCGACGCACGATTCGCAGGAAATGTAATTGGAACAGTTGGCACAAGCGGAAGGGGTTATTGTCAAATAATGCCACTCGGTCATTGGCTCATCGTTCTCGTCTCTATCCACCTCGATCGAACAAGTCTCCGTTTCGTTGGTCGAACGGGACAAACATTTGTTGTTTATGTCGCACCAGCCGCACGAAGAATCCGTCAAACAATGCAAACAATTTTTGTACTGCTCGCACGTCCCGTTGTGATAAGGCTCCAAATATTCAAACGTAAACACTTTCGGATTTTCCATCTTTTTGTTATGCGTTATTTCCATCTTACTCGGCTCACGATAATTCGCCGTCACCATCCTCTTCGACTCGAAATCCAACAGGTAACGCCCTGGCGAAAGACTCATTTGCTGACCGTCGCTCCAACTCATCGGTATACACTGCGACGTCTCCGCCGTCAGATTCGCTACCAGCTCCTAAAAAACATACCTCTCGATCAATCAATTTTGTCGGGAAATGAAAATTCCTCTTCAAATTGAGTTAAAAAAAAAAAAAAAAAAACAACAACAAACAAAAAAAAAATGTCTGAAAAGAAATGGATAAAATAATTTTAAATAAAATGATTATTGCTCACCAATTCCCCAGGGTCGTTGTTGCAGGATACGTGAAGCGTAGCGCTGTTGTAGCTGACGCATATTTTGAGATGTTCAGCGGCGCTGTCCCAGAAATATTGAGGCGGCCTCAAGAATCCCGTGAGTCTGGCGATCATTTCGCCGCCTAGAGCAGATTCGGTTTTGGCGCCTTGCATCGATGGCACGTTAAAGTCGACGGTGGTCGCGTTGACGATGATAACGGAATCGGGTTGACTGAAATTAACGGGGGGTTTGTACTTGAGGAAAGTGAGACCTGGTCTCTTGTCCATTTCGCGACATTCCTCGACCTTGGCGATTTCCGTTCCCTTCGGGCCCCACCAGCCGGGAATTTGGGAGGGCGTGTCGTCCCTTAAGCCGCAAACTCCGTAATTGTCGTCCTTGTGATGACATCGTGCGTTCTGAACGCACCAGGTACAAGTTCCGAGATTCAATTTGTTGGAAACGGAACTTTTGCCTCGGGAATTCGTCCCCCAACCGTCGCCTGGTTGCCCGTGGATCAAACAGGAGTGACAATCGCCTAGGGCGGGACAAACCCCTGGACAGCGAGTTGTCTGCAAATTTGTTGTACAATTGCTGCCGATCGTGCGGCCGTAACAAATCTGCGGGCAGGAAAAACCAATTTTTTTCATTAAATAATCAAAAAAATGGGGGAGAAGGGTTTTTTTTCTTCGTTGATGGAATTTTTTGTTTTGTTTTACCTCGTCCGCGGAACACCAACCGCACTCGGGATTGGCAGCGCATTCCGAAAGCCGTTTGTGTTTCCAGCAAATTTGCTCAGGCTCGACGCCATCTCCGTCGCCCGGGGCAAGCATCGACGGCAAAGTATAAGCCAGAAGATCAGCGTTTACGTTGCCATGATATCCGCCGACGAGGAGCAGCGTATTACCGTTACGGACGTCCGCCGCGTGAGCAAAGACTCCCTGTTGTTTCGGATAGCCGGAATCTGGAAAAACAATTAGCACATTTTTAATTTTCAGCCTTTTTTTCTATTTACATTTGAAGTATATAATTTTGACAACTTTTCTAGAAAGTAAAGAGGAAGTACACAATATTTTACTAAATTTGCAGAAATTAATGCGGTTGGGCGATTTTTCAAAAACCTTACATTTTCGTAAAATTCGAAATATCATTCAAAAAATGGATTAATTTATTAATTCATAATGAAGTATTATTGATTCATTAATTATCAAATAATTCATTAATTATTGAATACTAGTTTTATGTAAATAATGAATAAATGAATCAATTTTTTGGTTGCAGGTTATTGATTTTTTTCAATGTTCCCTATAAATCGTCGTTAAATATTCAAATATTCATTAATTTAATAACTGAAATGAGGAGGAGGAAGTTTTCTTGGTTTTTTTTTAGAAAATACCTTTGTCCGTGGAGCCGAGAACTTCGTGACTGACCCAAGCGTGGCAGCCGAGATGATAGAGATACATTTGATTGTCATAGCAGATTTCTTCTTTGTTGTGTCGATGGGAATATCCGCCGAAGACGACGAGATAATTGCCGATGATATTGCAAGTGTGAAAGGCTCTTTCCCTGGGTACGTAAGTGTCGGGCAGATGAGTTCGTGGATAATGAATTTCGGACCAGACTTTGCGATCGAGTTGAAAGACGAACATGCGATCGGAGAGTTTGCTGAATCGTGCGACGCTGGCGACGACGCCGCCATAGACGAGAAGCGAGTTGGTGGCTTGATGGTAGACGGTGGAATGTGCGACGACTCGTACGTCCAGTTCTTTGCCTCCGCGAGGACGAACCTCTCGCCATCGCTCCGCGCTGGCCGTTGGGTCCGAAAGATTTAATTTTATTCTGTAGAGACTCGAGGAAAATTCACCGTCGACGGTGCTGCCTCCGAAAAGGTAAATGTATTCATTGGCCAAGGTCAAACTGTGCCGGGTCAGGCGAGGCGGATAAAAAGGCGAATTTTTAGCTCGCAACGTCCAGTTACTCGTGTTTACGTTGTAATGCCATAGTTCGTTGGACAAAGAGCCGTCGTCGACTTTTCCTCCATAAATAACGAAGCCCTCCTCGTATTTCGAGGCCGCGTGTCCGTAGCGTGGACTAGGTTTTGGCAGCTCGTCCTCCAACGACTCTGTACTCTCCTCGCTCGACGTGCTCGTCGTCGTAATTTTTGGTTCGAGAATTTCCTGCAAAAATGCATTTTCTTGAGCGGGACTCTCGATCACTCGCTCTCGCCAGGTCACCCCGTCGTCCTGGATACTCGACGTGTGCCGCTGCCTGTTCGCCAACGTCTGCGAATACCGCGGCCTCGTCCGCTTCGGATGTTTCCTTCGAATGCTCTCGTTCCTCTCAATCCTCTCCGTCGTCTTGCGCATCTCGAGCTCTCTCGCCTCCTGCGCTTTCCTCTCACGCTCCCGATGCTCCGGCGTATTACGCAACTCTCGCCAACCGTCCTGGGCTCCACCGTCCACCGTCGTTCTCTCACGCAAACTGAACGTCGTGTTCTCCTTAAATTTGTACAATAATTTCCACACGAACGACGTCTTCGGCAAACCGTACTTTTCCGCTCCTGGACCTATTCTCTCCAACTCACTCGCTATCAACATCGGATCTAAATATTCGGCAGAAGATGCACCTTCTGTTGAGAAAAACAACAAACGAGTTGAGAAAAGACATGTTGAGAAAAAAAAAGGAAAATATATTTTTTTCTTACTTTTTATGTTTTTTTTTGTTACTTTTTAGCAAATTTTGTTATTTTTTCGATATTTTTATCGTTTATTTGGTTGTTGGTGTAATTTGTTTCTATTCGATGTGATAAATAGTCCATTTGGTTAATAGGTTAATTGGGAAAATGTAGAAAATCAAAAAAAGCCAAAATCCGAATTTTGCGATCGATTTTTTCAACACTTCGATTTTTAGCAAGTTTTTGTTTTATCGTTGTTATTGTTAATGCGTGAAATTTATAAAGGAAAAAATGCAGAACAATTTTTTTTGCGCTTGACTCGATGTTTAGATTTTTTTGGATTTTCGTTTCGTTCTCCACGTTTTTTTTTTTGTTACTATGAGGTTTTGATGAAAGGGGAAAAATGGAGGAGACTCACATGATATTCGACCGTCCAGCATGAATTATTTGAAAAGTTTTTAAACTTTATAATGCTAAATGTTAATACGGCATGATTGCAGAGTATTTGTTTTGTTATTTCTCACCCAATATGACACCGTATTCGTCCTCCCATTGGCTCGTACCGAACCGATAAACTTCCAAATCGCTGAGAACATAATTCAGATCGTATCCGCCAAAAACATACAGAGAATCGGTCTCGCTCGAAAATATCGCTGTGTGAGCTGCCCGGGGAGTCATTCCGCCTTCCGAATGTGCCAGCCAATGCCACCTTTCGGAAAAAACAACAAAAATGTCGAACTCCATGTCGATCAACTATTTTCTCGACCAGTTTCCTTCGGTCGACCGAAAGATTCGTTCATTATGGAAATTCCAATCGTGCAACCCTCATTAACCGAATCTTTTGAAATTTTCATTTTTTTTTTTTGAAAAATCAAATTTCTGCTCGATTTTTCGAAAAAAAACGTAATTTTTTGCAAATTTTATTTTCTACACTTTTTTTTCTCGTTAATATTTAGACGACCCGAAAATGACCGCCATGGTCATACACCCAAAAGTTTAAAATGCATTGTATTGTTATTTTTTTTCGATTATTTTTTTTTTTTTTTTAATTTTCTATTTAAAAATTTTTTTTTTCGTTTTTTCAATCGTTCGTCGCTCTCCGGAGCGAGCGACGGAGATTACTCCCCCAACGAGTATGAAGTCGCCATCCAGAGGTTAGACTAAAATAGAGAATTTTTTTTTGAGGACTGACCGATTGCCTTCCGGATGTGAGCCGTTCAACGAGCACGATTGTCCGGAGTAGCCGTTGTGGCATTGGCATCTTTTGACGCCGCAAGTGCCCCCGCCGGAGCATTTGTTTGGACAGAGAGCTCTGGAACAGTCTTTGCCGCCCCAGTCGTTTTCGCAGAAGCAAGTATTGTTTATACATTTGCCGTGTCTCGTGCAATTGTTGGGGCAATCCGTGACGGAAAATTCAGCGTGGAAACCATCGAGCACATAGTTTGTGTCGCTGTACAATAGAATCAGCATCTGGAAAGGGAAGAAAAAACAGATCTGGTTATGAAAAAAACGCGAGTCGGTCGGTGGAAATTTACAGGAAAAAAAAAACGAGGCAGAGACTAGAAAAATTAGCATAACTGGATCCATTACTGCCTCGTCGCTCGATAGTTATGAATTCTGCATTAACATGTCTAAGGACTTTGGCATTGAAGCGCCAAAGACAATTTTCTTTGTGGAGGGAGATAACGATGCTCTTAGAGCCACTCACATAACCGGATGACGCAGTCACTTGCTGCGGCTCTGTTTTTCCACTGAAACTTCCCAGAAGCGGAGATCTGAAGGAATCTCCGTCGTAGACGAATACGTAATCGTAACTACACTCCGTTCCCATTGTCCTGAAGCTCAGCGTGATAAACTGGCGACTATTGTTCGCTGTTGACAAATTTCCCAATCAACCAATTTCCCACATTCTTTCAAATCTCTATTTTTTTCGATTTTTTTTTTACAATTTTTTAGCGTTACCCTTGATCAACCATTCGCAATGGGAATCCTGCGTATAATTGTAACCCATCGGCCCGTCGCTTATCATTCCCCACGAATCGGCAAATATTTTTCGCGTCTTGTCGCAAGGAACCTGCTTGGAGCTCGACTGAGGAACCAGCTCGGAGCTCCTCATCACGCAGATCCACGTCGCGACCCATATTGTAGCGATTCCTACCCGCCCCATCACATAACATACAGCTTATTGACCTCCAGTAACATATAGTTCATTGTCCAAGCTCATGAGTCTTTTCAAGCTCCGATAATATCTTTTTTGCTTTTTTTTCGGTCTGCGCTTGATTCTGGAAGAAGGAAAATTCGTTGAGAGTCGAGAAGATTTTCCTGTGAGTGAAAATACGTGGCGGTTTTTTTTTCCCATTCAATTGCATTTATTTGTGATTTTTTTTCTCAATTTTAGTAAAAAAAAAATTATTTTGAAAAAGTTGATGCAAAATTAATTTTTTCGATTCCTTTCGAACCGTCATGGACGTGCAGAAAACTCGACGGTCATAAACGAGGCTCGTGGGGTATTTTTGCACAACGTAAACAATCGAAATTTTAGTGAGAGAGTTAAAAGATTTTTAATTGTTGAAAAGTGAGAATTTATGGAAAATTTTGAATATATTTTTGTGCAAATCATAACCTCGGCAGGGTTTTGTATTTTTTTTTTTTTTTTCTTATAGAGAAACAAATTTTGATGATTTGCACGAATTTGGAAGGACGGATAGTGCGTTATGTAGCTGTCACGTGAATTTGTAGCTCTGGGAGTGAAAAAAGCACGCGTTTATATTTTCGTGATTATGGAACGAAGTTGATTGGAGAATTTTAAGAAAAATCTGGAAGCCCCGAGGGAATTTTTTATTATTTCGATGATTATTTTATTAAAAAACAACGCGATGCGATTTAAAAAAGGAAAACGAGGCTTCAAAAATGAAAGAATAATAAAATAACAAAGGAGCCGATGCAAATCGTTATGATTGTTTAAAAAGATGGAGTTTCGTACGAAATGACAGTGTGTTGTTGATGTAGAATGAAAAGAGAATGAACGGTGTGTATACATGCATGACATTTGAAAAGTAGAAGGTACGAGAATCTCTAACCTCTAATATGTGACACTTTGGATCCGCTTCTGCAAGCACGAGAGGCTTATTAGTCGGTGGTTTCGTTGGATGTTTAATCCCCGTTTTTCTCGGCGTGTGTATTTGGAAAAATAAGCAAAAAAAAACAGAAGAAAAAACGGGAGTTGTTGAGCAACGAGAAAGATCGGTGGTCACACCTTTATTGGCAAGGCCAAGCTCGTATAAACATTCGCAAAAGTATAGGGATTTACGATTCGTCCAATGAAATTGGAGGCTTTGGGGATAAATCAAAACATTAAACTGTGAGATGCAAATGATCCTGTCACTCGGAGTTAAACGCGTAAATTAAACATCGCTCGCTCGAAAACAAATCGTATTTATTGTCACTATTTTCACAGCACTTAGTACACCCCTGGATATTTCTATTGTTTTAATTTTTATTTAAATCTTCATTGTTGTTTCAAGCACAAACGTTCGCTTCGAGGAAATGAACGTTTACGATTAATTCAACGTTTTTATTTCGTGATACATACTAAGAGCCGAGCATATGCTTGTGTACGCTCCTACCACCGCGAACGCACTCGCTAAAACTTCATGGCTAATGATAATTCGAGCGGTAGAGGGGCGGGGAGGGAATGCGGACTGACCAAACCATCACAGAACTACACATTTGTCCGAGGCGAGGCAACCCAGAGGGCGCACGAATAACCCGATCCGATTGCTGGACCAGTAATGAAAATTTCACACGCGACACACACCGTTCAACGCGTTTTTACATCGGGAGCATAACTCTCCACTGGTGGCGAACAAAAAACTCGATTAATATGATTCAGTGAAATTAAAAAAATTCCCCTCTGCTCCGCGGTCGAACCTGAAAACTACGATTTTCCTTTTTTTCCATCAAAGATGAAACGAGATCGTTCGTTCTCGAATATTATCGGTCCAACATTTTCGTAAAATCACAAAACCGCGAGGATTGCGTCGGTAAGGCAGGAATTTTGGAGCGATGCGAGATCTCAGTTGGTAGGAATTCTACGCCGCGTCGAAAACTTTCCCCCCGATTCGTGTTATCTGATAAAACAAAATATGATCCTCAAACTTTTGTTTTCCTCAATCGGACTCGTCGCAAAAATAGAAAAAATTTCTCGGAATTTCGGTTCAAAATTTTTTGTTTATCCAGTCGATACCGCGGAGTTACGAAGAGTGACGGAAAGTGGCGCCGCCACGAATCGTTGTTGACGGTCAGTGTGGTCGCCCGATCGTACGAGTTCGGAGCATCGAATTTCGTGCGAAATTGGCGAATAATAACCGTTCGTAAATTCAAATATCCCGACCCATATCATTGCTCTCGACAGTATTCATCATTTTAAACCACGAATCATCAATTTTCGTTTATATTGTTCATACAAGCGTGTGCGTCATTGTCCGAATGAATTTGCCGGTATATTTTTCGCCTGCAAATATTTATTCGTGTGTGCAATTGGCATGAATCAATCGGATGTTTCATATCGACGATGGAATATCGAATTAGTTTTCGTAATCCCGAAAAACAATGGGGTCTGCGAATGGTATTCGCGACGAACAGATATGTGCGAGATATTAACGGATTGACGATGAATATTTGTTCGAAATAATTATAGCCGGAAAATTAAAATTTTCATTATCATTGTAAAATACGAGATGATCCGTAGGCTAATTCGGTGAGGCGGGCTGGTGACAGCTTTAGCTTCCGGACAGTTTTTAGGTTATTGTATTATTTTTGGTGTTCGCGTTAACGAGATATTTACGAATGAGAAAATTTAAAAAAGTCAACATTTTTTTATGCTTCGACATTTCCTGGTAATAATAAAAAAACAGTTAATGCGCGTAAAATGGAGAAAAATTGAGCCCCCCCCCCCCCCCTCCCGCCACGCCACGCTCGCTCTCTCGTAAACAGCACAACAGACGCGAAGCTCCGGTAAAAATTCCGCGCGGCGTAGTGAATTTTCTAATCCGCCAAATGGAACGTAAAATTATAAAAGAGAGGGAGGGCGAAGATTTA
Source organism: Campopleginae sp. 14b (assembly GCA_030522525.1). Lineage (NCBI taxonomy): Eukaryota > Metazoa > Arthropoda > Insecta > Hymenoptera > Ichneumonidae > Campopleginae sp. 14b. Next base: position 33,457 of record JAPYYS010001035.1, read on the forward strand.
AAAGAAGGATATAGCTATCGTATATGAGGGCTATGCAAATACGCGCGTTGTGCGTTTTAATTAAAAATTCTACGAGAGGTCGTTTCGTCTCTACCAACACGCGTGTGCCAATCATCCCTGTAATCGTGTTTTCTTCAAGTGCACTACTTTTTTCACTTCTCATTTCGTGAATACCCACTCGCGTTCTTAATATTTTATTGTTTGGCTACATTGCGTATTTATACGAGCTTCGGGGGTACTTTGAAGGGTACACATGCGTCGCCAGAGGTCAACCGGTGATAACTTCTCGACGATGGTTTTTCAGTGTCCGTTATATACGCTCGTTAAAATTAACCTTCAAATTTCGTGAGAAAAAAAATTATTCTTTACAATTTTTTGGTTGAAAATAAATGTACAGCCGGTGGTTATGGTTTCTGGTTGCTCAACCATGTGTTTCGATCACCGCGCCGCCATCGTAGAGGTCAAAAAAGTTGAACGAAACATTCAAGAGATTCCCGCGTATTATCAGGTCGCGTCGTGTGTACAATATATATACACATAGGAGTGTAAGCGTGCTCCTCAAATTTGCACGATTTGCATTTCCACTCAATTTCCTACACGTTCATACAACAATTGCACCGACGGCAATGCTGTTCTCGCGTAATCCCGTCTTTTTTTCACTTTCGCGTATAATAGTTCCCATTTCGTGTGCCCTTTGAGTGTGTAATACATTACGATACGCGTGACCTAAGTTGCTTACAACTTGCATTGCATTCAAAAAGAATCGCAATACAGGCTCCGGGACAAATGCTAAAAAAAATCAATTCGAAAACCAGTAGATCGGAGTAAAAAATCAATTGAAAAAC
>JAPYYS010001036.1:0-98884 GCA_030522525.1 Campopleginae sp. 14b
CGGCGGCGGCGGCGGCGGCGGCGGCGGCGGCGGCGGCGGCCCGTACGTACATTTTTTTTTTTTTCTTTTTTCTTCCCAGTCGCTGGTACCAAATACAGAAAAATTGCCAGAGCGAAACCTCACGATAAAAATACATGTTACGTTGTTGGAGCGTTGCAATTATATTCATTGTCGTAAAGCTCGACCAATTTCATTTGCTTTTTCAAATTATTTTTTTCATTCATCTTTTGTGCTTACAACTGCGTGCCCTCGTCGCCGCTGCCCCCTCATCGTATTATTATTGATATTATTATCGTGCGATGATGACGGCGGCGACGATGGTACTTGAGATGTTGATTGACCGGCGGCCGACGGGGGTTGTGATTATGCGTTTTTATCATTTATCGAAAATTTACAACATCAGCCCGATTACGAAGCATCCTGCTGCTCGGGGCCCCGCCGCGGCATATAAATTAGCGCGTTTGCTCCAATTTTCATTAAAAGTTTGGCTCCGCGTTCGACGAGAGGGGTTCGTCGAGGCCCGTTGCGCCTCGCGCTCGTATCGATTCAACTATGTTAGCGCAATTAGTTAAACAGTAGATGGCTCGGTGGCCGTCGAGCTGGCTAAGCCTGCTAGAAAATTCGCGAGAAAAGTAATTGAGTAGCCGATGGCAGTGATTATAAAGCATTTATGAAGAAATAAAATGATATAGTTGGCTGCTCAAACGTCGATTAATCTTTAGCGAATTAACCGCGAGTTTGGGGTATTATCGCCATGCGCCTATACGAGTGGTTGCGCGGCGGCCGAATTTTCCAGATGCGCCCGGGCATGCGTCCATATCCGGTTGCTACCAAGGAGATCCGCGCATGCGTCGAGAGCGCCAGTATTATCGTTGATCCCGAGTATTTATGAAAACGGAAATAAAACGAGTAAAAAGGAAAGCCGGCGGCGCCTCTGCTGTAACGCACGTCAACACGGTTAATTAGACTATTTGGTATAGGTGCATGTTGCAATGATTGAACGCGATATCGAACGCTTTGTTCCTTGTTCTTACCTGTCTCCTCCTCGCCTCTTTCTCCCTACCACCCATCGCTATTTAAATTTTGAGACGTATGCCTATGTCATAGTGCTAGCCTTGCATGCCAAATTATATATATGGTTGCCGGGCGGTGGTGCGTCTTTGCGTGAAGCAGCTTCCGACTCCGGCCACGGAAACGATCCAATGCGATATACTATAGGTTTTTTTTTTTTTTTTCAATTTTATGAATTCCGTGCACGGTTCGGAAGTGGTCCTGTCGCGAACGCGTTAGGATTCATAACGTCGGCAGATATTATACGATTACGTGTTGTCAATAGCCGCGGTTGCATCCGCTCTGCCTCGTATTCGTTATCGCTATAGGCGAAAGCAAAGAACGAGGCGCGGTCGATCGTTGCTCGCCGGTGCGGCAAAAATATGTTTTGCTTTTTTTTTTCTTTTTCGTTATTTTGTCGCGCGTTCGGAATTCACACTGGAACGAATAAAATAAATTTCGCACCGGCCATCAATGACCGAGCGGTCGAGGAGAAAGTACAAACGATTCCAACTAACATTCCCGTTGTCGGGGCTTTATCATTTATTTTCAACGAATCAGGGTAAAGAGACGCCGATTTATATTTGGTACGAGTCTTATCCTACTCACAGCGGCGAAGGTTACGAGGGACGCGTCTCGAGGGTCAGCCCGAATTCACCATACGGAATCGCCAGTCTCAATCTGACCGACATAAGAGAATCCGATCAGGGATGGTACGAGTGCAAAGTCGTATTTCTAAACAGATCGCCCAACAATAATAAAAATGGTACCTGGTTTCATCTGGACGTTCACGGTAAGGATTATTTTTTCTTTGCATTTTGTCCAATGGCGGGACGACGAATTGCAATAATGCGCCCCCCCCCCCCCACCCCCCTCATTTCAGCCCCACCAAAATTTAGCATCACTCCGGAGGATATGATCTACGTAAATGTGGGCGATTCGATAATTCTCAACTGCCAGGCGGAAGGTACACCGACGCCCGAAATAGTTTGGTACAAGGATGCCAATCCCGTAGCTACATCAAATACGATCGGGATTTTCAACGAAGGTACCGAGCTGAGGATCGCGACGATTAAGAACGAGGACATTGGCGATTACACGTGTATCGCGAGAAACGGCGAGGGTCAAATAAGTCATTCCGCCCGAGTCATCATAGCCGGTAAGATTTTGTTGTTGTCGAGTGTGGCAGCACGGTCGGCGGTATAATGAGATAATCCGTTTGAAAAAAGGTGGTGCCGTTATAATGGTCCCACCGGCGAATCAATCCAAGCTCGAGGGCGAAAAGGTTCAATTCTCTTGCGAGGCGAAAGCCCTGCCGGGCAACGTAACGGTCCGGTGGTTTCGAGAGGGTGCACCGGTGACGGAGGTCTCGGCCCTCGATACGAGAGTATCCATCAGAATGGACGGTAGCCTCGTTATAAATCCGGTTAGCGCCGATGATTCCGGACAATATCTTTGCCAGGTGACGAACGGAATCGGGGAACCTCAGAGCGCGACTGCCTATTTGAATGTCGAATGTGAGTACACGAGTGAAGCAACGATTAATAAATAAAGTGTCAATTGAATGATAAATTAAATAATTTTGAGCCCGCAGATCCGGCAAAAGTAACGTTCACGCCTACGGTACAGTACCTACCGTTTCGTTTGGCCGGAGTTGTACAGTGTTACATTAAGGCCAATCCTCCGTTGCAATATGTTACGTGGACAAAGGACAAAAGACTGTTGGAGCCGTATCAGACTAAGGACATAGTCGTAATGAACAACGGTTCCCTCTTATTTACCCGGGTCAATGAGAATCACGAGGGTAAATACACGTGTACGCCTTACAACGCTCAAGGTACCCAGGGTGGCTCGGGGCCTATGGACGTTCTCGTTAGGAATCCACCGGTTTTCATAATCGAGCCCGAACAATTGTATCAGAGAAAAGTCGGTGAAACGGTTGAAATGATTTGCGACGCCCAAGAGGCGGAGGGCACGCCCAAACCCACCATACAGTGGATGAGGGTAAGTCGAAAATTCATTTTACTCGTGCCATCGTCCGCCGCCGCCATTCTCATTTTATTTTATTTTTTTTTCCCCCTTTCGTTTTGTGTTTTTTTTTTTTTTCTTTTTGTTTTGGCCCGGGGCCGGCGCGGCCTTTCAACGGAATCGAGTGAAAATAGTCGGTGGTAATCTCACGATGGAGAGCTTGAGGAGCTCGGATTTTGGTTTTTATCAATGTGTCGCTTCGAACGAAGTTGCGACGATCGTATCGGCGACCCAATTGATAATCGAAGGTACGCAGCCTCACGCTCCTCACAACGTAACCGGCACGGCCACCGAATTTTCCGTAACTCTAACCTGGCTGCCGGGTTATTCCGGCGGGCCCGATTACAAACAGGACTATACCATTTGGTAAGTAATCGCTCGGTCGATTAAATCTCGATGCCAACGGATTATTAATATAATCGTTATTGAAACAGGTATAGAGAAGCGGGTACGTCCGAATGGACGACGATACCGGTAACGCCTTCCGGAAGTACCGACGTTACGATCAACAGGCTGGCACCCGGTACCGTCTACGAGTTTCAGGTCATTGGAAAAAATGCTCTAGGAGATGGGATGCTCAGTAAAGTGATAACCATCAGAACACTCGGTGAGTCGCCTCCTCAGGCCCACCCCCGTCTTCCCTATTAATATATTATTAAGGCGGGGTTGCATTTTCGTATTTGGCTGCTTTTTGGCGGGACGAACAGACGTCGGGCTGGCGCGACCTGCAACTCCCTCGTCTAGCGCAGGCGGTCAGCCCGCGGCATCCGATCAAAGTGGTAAGGCACCTAATCTTGAATCAGAGTTATTGACAAAAGCATCGCGCAGGAAATTGATGGGATGGAATGGGACTTGTCCAAGAACGAGCGAAAACAACTAAATCGTTAGATCCGCTCTCGAGTTTTTTGTTGTTTGGGTTTGTTTTTTTTTTTTTTTTTTTTTTTTTTTTTTTTTTTATTTGTTTTTTTTTTATAAAAGGGGGGGGTGGTTTAACTTTTTTGTTTTGTAATATTGTTGTTTTTTTTTTTTTTTATTTAATTGAAAACTTTTCAGACCATACGTCCGCCGTATTTTCGACCGATTCTACCGGAAATATAATTTATCCACCGAGCGTATGGTTCGAAGGTATTTAAAAAGTTCTTGAAATTTATATTTTTTCGACGTAAATAAGAAGAAAATAGGAAGAAATAACGGTGGCTGGTGAATGAGAGAGAATCCTCGATGGAAAAGGGCAAAAACGTATGCGGATCGTACACCGCCCGCCTATCACGTATCTACAAATAATTCTGGAATTGAGCACGAATAATAGTAGCGCGGACGATTTCTTAATCGTTTTGTAAAATTTTCTTGTTGATAAGAAAAATGCTTGTTTGACGTTTTAATAGCGCGTATGCTCGAAAATTTCCTGTCAATTTCTACGGATGCTATTGAAAAGAAAAAAAAAAAAAAAAAAATTCGTCGTGATCCCTTGGAAGCCCATGTGATTGATAGAGATGTTTAAAGTGAGTCTTGTGACAGGACCTAAACCAGGACCACCGAGAAACGTCACAGTTACGGAGATCAGCAATGGTTTTCTTGTTACGTGGCAGCAACCGCTCGAGAAGAGTCATCTCGTGCAGTACTACGCGATCAAATATAAGACCGATGGACCCTGGAAAATGGTCAACAAGGGCCAAATTCGACCGGAGGAGACGAGCTATCTCGGTAAAGTTTTTCTTTCTCTTTGGCGTATTAGCTGGTCGGACCGAAATAATTCAAGTGTTTATGATTGAACGTGCAGTGAAAAATTTGGTTGGCGGACGAACTTATCACTTTCAAGTGTTTGCCTACTCGGCGACGAATTACGGGGTTAGCGAAGAAGTTAAATTTCCGGTACCGGCGAGGGTAAAGCACAAAGCCATCACTGCCGGAGTCGTCGGAGGAATACTCTTTTTCATCGTTGCGATAATCCTGAGCGTGTGCGCCGTTAAAATATGTAACAAGCGGAAGCGACGAAAACAGGAGAAAGGTATAATACGAGATCCCGTCTCGATAAACGTAACGAGGGAGGATGCCAGCGATTAGCTGACCGGCGGTCAAGCGTAACCTCCGAAATACCGATAAACCTTATTAATATACTTTTCGTAAAATTATAGAACTCATTTCAGCGTATAACATGGTGACGTGCAGGGTCACCGATGCGAGAAACGGCGCAGGCCAGCCAGGGGCCCAAGCAACAGTGCCTTTGAAAAAGTGAGTCTCCTACCCCGCCCCCTTTCTCTCCGATCTATTATCATAATCATAATTATTATTATTGCCGATAAATCGGCGGAGATTACTGCTGTCAAAGATGTGTAACCAACTAAATTCCATCGCTATATCGAATAATAAATATGACGTTCAAGGTTATTTCAATGAAAAAAAAAAGAAATACGAGATTGATCGCGTTCATCCCCTTTCGGGAACGATATTTTCGCGAAAAAATGAAACATGTGTATACATGGTATATATAGGAATTACGAATTAGCGAGAGTTAGCAATGATGGATACCCGATGCAATAGGCCACCGAAGAGCACAGTAATTTTCAAATACGATATGCAATTGATAGGTGCGTATCTCGACGAACAATACGCGCCCATATGCGTATCGTCCCGAACGCGGTAGATGAGAATAAGAGATATTTTTATATCAAGTTTGCACTTTTTCAATCTCACTCTCATCTATCGCACCAGTCCCAGCCTTAGCATATATTACAACATAATTACGTAGAAACCGGCGGGTTAAACCGGAGCGGCAGAGGTATTTTGGACGAGGTTGGAGTGCGATGTAGATGAAGATAATCTTTTTCTTCTACTTTCCATTTTTTTCCTTTCAATTTATTATTTGTGTATACACATGAATTTGATTTTTCGAATGTACTGCTAATCCGGATATCGGATTGATCGAAATATCGAGAAACAGAGAAAAAAAGAGAAAAAAAAAAAAAAAAAAAAAAAAAACAAAAGAAAAAAAAAACGTAAGAGCGGACCGCGATCATTAGTGCACTCGAATATATTTGTTGTCACGCTCGTCGTGGATCCGCGGCGTTAATCGAGCCACGAAGCAACTATTTTCGACAAGAGAGAGAGACAAAAATGCGACCACTGTTTGTACATAGATATACGTAAGCGCGGAAAAGCCAACGACACGCGTACACACATATTGTACGTATGATATTGAATTAAATTGTATGATTTCTACGGCATCCAAAAGTCCACAATACGACTGCAGTGATGCCTATTCTGGATTTTATCATCACGTTATTTATCATCGGTTCTTTGCCGCGCGTCTCATCCCCCCCCCCCCCCACCCCCTCGCTCTTCATCCAAATCCGCAATCTATTATTTATTCTCATCTCGCATCTTAACTTTTAATTTCATTCATTATCGCTCGCGTACCAATTCAATCACGAGAACACTCGGATTAATAAACGTGCTCGGCGAATAACCGCGAATTTCATTTAAATCAAATAAATTATTGTATGCGCCTACATAATATCCAGAACGGGTTGGACGGTTCAACCACTGCCGAGGACTTGAATGATGAAAAAATAAAAACAAAAAAATGCCTCAGTCTCGGGCCCAAAGAGAGACCAGAATGAAAAAAGACAAAGAAAAAATGCAAATACGAGGCTATTTTTGCGTACGAAACTGGGGCAGCAACATATTGACGAGGCAACGTATGTCATTTTTTTGTTTTTTTTTTTTTCGTTTCTCCTATCGATTGTTCGATTCGTTGTCTCGTCAGAATATTCATTACGATGAAAAATTCATCGCGATGAGAAAAAAAAGTGAAAAAAAAAAAAAAAAAAAATGATTCGCACGAGACGCAACGTGGTGTCTCCTTGTCCTCTGTATGTTCTGTAGGTCGACAAACTTAAACGCTTGCTCCGGCGAGTCAGTCTCGACGCTGACCCGTTGCAGCCCGTTGAACCCGCAACCACAACCTCTTCATCAACCACTTCCTACGCAAGTTACTCCCGTGACTGCGAGCTCGGATCAGGTCCACGAGCAGATCCCCCCGAATCGTGATCGTGATCATCACGCTCTTCATCTCGATAATCGTGATTACGAGAGCGTATTTATCATAGAGAGGCGGAACAGTAAGCCTAACATTCGCTAGACCAACAAAATAATAACAAACAAACAGAAGCAAGAAAAAATTTGATAATAAATAAACGACGAGTCGAAGCCGGAAGACGGAGCAACATCGATCGGGTCGAGAACGAACGAAACGTGGAAAAAATTAGAAAAAAAAACGAAACGAAACGAAAAGAAAATAAAAAGGTTGAAAAATGCGATAACGAGAAGGAAAATAACATTAGCGGTGGGGAAATTACGATATCATTCCAACACTCTTACTTACTTACTACTACCACTACTCTACTACTTACTAATCGCAACTACCGCTACAAATACGGTCCACTCTGTCATCATCCTAACTGCAGCTACGTTCGCCATCAGTCATAACCACCACAAATATCTATATAAATACACACGCAACATAAAGTGCAATAAAATGTTGAAAAGAAAACAAACATCACCAACATCATCATCACAATGCGTCAACTACTCCGATCTCCGCTCTGCAATGTTATCTCTAGGACTTGCTAAATCTACCACCACCGCCACCACCACCACCACCACCACTACCAACAACTACAACCTCTGCCTACCTAATCTACCACTTAAGATGTGTGATTGTCATGAACGTAGCGATGAGATGAGCAATACAGGCAAATATGGCAATATAGGACTCGCTAGCTCCTTCATTCAGTACCCCTTGACTTAATATCACTCGAATGTCTGGCGGTTTTGTTATTAGGGAGTACATAGATCCTCCGCTTCGACCGAGTATTCACCTCTTCATTTCTTCCCTCTCTCCTCCCCTACGTTTTTGTGACGAAATGTTGGTGCGTGCGAGATTATACGCGAATCAACTGCTTATAAATTTTTTAACCTTTTCCACAATATTTAATGGCCAAATGTTGACTCGATGATACACAAGATGTTGATGATGATGGTGATGATGATGACACGAATATACGTATATATTTAATTAATTAATTCTCAAATGCGAAATATTGATAAATTCTTGTCATATTGAGCAAACGCATTGTCATCGTCGCTAAGCGTAATCCCTCGTTATCATAATTCATAATGCTTTTTGGTAATCGTTTATTCATTTTACGGCACAAATTTTTCTTTTTGTTCTACTAGAATTTGAAGAATTTCATTGAAATTTGGATAAATTGTTGAAAATATTGCATCACATTTCCTACACGTATACGCGACGACGCACAATTGTTTTCAACGACTCGAACGACCAACGTTTTATTCCCTACCGTTATCTCGTATCTAGCACCGGACTCGATGATTTTCTTAAACAAATAATAAAAATCAAATAGTTAACAAGAGTTAAATGAGATTTGAGCTTGGCAAGAGGCAAAAAGCGTTGTATGAGAGCGGCTAAGGCTTTTATCGCGGGTCTATCGAGCATGAAAAGCTAGGCCACCGCTGAAGAACAATCATTTTTAACCTATTTAATTGGGCTATTAATTGTTCCTTGTTGTTCCTTGGGACTCGTAGAATCGTAGACATTTAAACGTACGGCAAATCGGACGTTATTAGGATTAATAACGGAATTGCAGGCTGTCGTTATTTTCGATCTTTTTCTTATTAAAGTCGATTTATAATAAATATTGCCAATTTTTGCCAACAACAATTTTTGCGGCGTCAAGGCGTGTATATTAAGAAATAACAAAGAGCCGAAAATGACGGGCCCAACTCGAATAGCAGTTTACGCATAGCGTGCTTTTAGCTTTTTTTTTTTCTTCTCAATACTATCGTACGAAATAAATATCTTGGTAATTCCCGATTCGGCATAGCATCCAAATACTCCATTTCTATTTATTCCGCGTAGCCGTTGATTCGTCTTTCCATATCATTATATTCTCCAGTAAAAAGTAGTTGCGGCCTCTGCATTCGAAACTCTTATTCTTCCAAAGGAAAATATTCAGAGTACCGGGATTAATATCGACGATAAAATGAGGATAAATGACGATTAGAATATTTATCAAAAGAATATTTCGAGCGTATACTCGCGCGAATGATAATCTATTTGCTCCCCTATAATCACCGCCTGTTTTTCTATGAATGTAATCGTTGTGTTACAACATTCTCTCTCTCTCTCTCTCTCTCTCTCTCTCTCTCTCTCTCCGCGAATCTTTTCCTGCTGCCGGACCCGAAGGAGGAAAAAAGGTGATGAGTTTCGGAGCACCTAATCCACGATTGCTCACACAAATGTCAAAAGAGTGCAGATAATTTTTCAATGTCTCGAATCCGATAGTAACGAAAAGAAAGTCGCGATGATAAAAAAACAAAGAAAATATGACACACTGCCATCACTCACGTAGCTTGCCCGCAACAACAAACACATTTCTCGCGTAACGTACGGATAAATTGGAAAATGAAAAAGAAAAAAAAAAGAAACGAGCACACGAATGAGCATGGCATGCCTGTCCTTTCCCACAGCCTGCATCCGTAATGAAATTATGCCTAAATAATACGTTAAACGATTAAAAAATTGTTGATTTTCTACTTGATCGTGTTATAAAGCGTTATGTAATTGTTGCACGTAAATGTTTTGGCAGCGGTTGCTGGGGAGCATCGGAGCCACCTGGCTCGAGAATAAAAAAGCATATGAATCTCGAAATCTCCGATTCTCCCTGGTAATTGTGCATTATTAATGTATAAACGTAATGAGTGACTAACGCGCCTTGTGTCTATCGTAGACCTAGAAAAAGCAGAGTACCAGGTCTGAGTCTACTGCGCGAGATACTCGGCCCGGACAGCCCGGATTGGTCGCGCGAGCGTCCGCTCGGTAAAATCTCCCGGGCGGCCGACGGACGTTTCGTAATAGCCGATTCGTTGATGAGCTCGGCAAACAACAGTATCCTGGACGCCTCGAGCAGCGACGACGGTGGTTTTTTGCCGAAGCATTCGCGCCTGAAATCATCCTGGAGACGGCCGTTGGTCGGTAAAAGTCAGCTCAGTCTAAGATCGGATGGTAGCGGAATTTCGATCGGTATGTCACAACCGCCGACGGGGTTGCTAATCACAGGGGCGGCTAATCAGCCGCTCGCCGCGGATGTCACGAGCGAATACCCGGCGCCGGCGGCGGCTCCAAAAATTTGTACAATCGCGTCGTCGGGATTTCTCGCGAGTTTACCGAGTTGCGGGCCCCAGGTGCCCTGGAGCCCGGTTTACTTTACCGATCTGAGCTCTGTACGTCAGCCATCCTCGGTCGAACCTTCATTTCCAACGCCGACGGGTTATTTACGGTTGGTACATCAGCGCTACAGTCAAGAATTGCCATCGTTGAAGGCGATACACGCTGAATCACGGCGATTCGTGCCGGTACAACCGTTGGCAACCTCCTCACCGCCGCAATCCTCCGGTCGACCGAGAGCGAGACTTCCGCCGCGACACGCCAGACACTCTCGTTCCGCTCCCGAATTGGCCGCCTCGCCCGATCTCGAAACATCGCCCGAGAGTCGTTCCAGTAGCTCCGGCTTTGGCAGTAATAAAAATACCTCCCAACAAAATCAAAGCTCCAGAAGCGGTAGCACCGTCGCCGAATGGAAACCCCCGCCGTATCGACCACCGCCACCGCCTCATCACGTTGGACGATGGTTGGAACTTCAACAACCTTCCTCCTCGAGCCGCCTCGAGCCCGACAACCGTATCAACCCCGCCGCCGCCGCCGCCGCCGCCGCCGCCGCCGCCGCCGCCGCCGCCGCCGCCGCCGCCGCCGCCGCCGCCAACAACAACAACAACACGATTATAAACCTCAACAACAATATCGGGGCGATAGACGCTGGTAGCGTGGACGGTCATTACGAATTCGATCCGGTCTCGTGCACGCCAACACCGACATTGGCATCGACGCCGACCCGGGAAGAACCGATCGATAGCATACCTGCTCAGATTCATCAGGTTCACACGATACATCATCATCATCATCATCATCATCATCAGACCCCTTCTCGCTACACCAGAGACAACATCGAAGCCAGGGTCCAAGCTATGAAGGCAGAGTTCCATCAATTTCGTCAACTACAAGCCAGAAGAAGACAAAGTGCCCAACTCGAAAGCGCCTGCTGATGACGCAGTGTGTCCTAATTATTATCTCAAACACCACAACAGCAACAACATCATAAACTCTCGCGGCGCGATTGGCGCTCTCGAATATATAATATTATGATTAATTATGAGCCTAAATTTTGAAATACGTCATCGATATAGAAATTTTACGCATGATACGTGAAAAGTGTATAGTTTTTATTTTTATCTTTTCGCGCGATCGCACCGATAACAACGGGTGCTTTAATCTTTATCGCGTCGATAACGTTGAAACTTCCCGCTGCGGATCAAGCTTCTTTTTTTCTTCTTTCTCCCCCCCCCATCAACCAAAAGAAAAATATATATATATATATATATTGAATATAATTGTCGCGCGAAAAATGTCGCAATTTCCTCGATCGCACCGAGCTACTCCAAAGAAAATAAAAATCGGCGGCCGTGTATATCGTTATCTCGAGACGCGTAATAACAAAAAAAAAACAAAAAAGGCCCAACGACGCGCACTTACTCAAACTTAATCACCCACGATATGTATGTAGCGACATATACATATGTAGGTCTATCTATGTATATATACATATAGGCATATGAGGAGGTGCGCACAACGCGCGCACTCACCCACACACACAGACACACGAATATATATTGTAAGTAATAAATATAATAAAACGCGAAGAAGAGGAAGAAGAAGAAAAAGGAGAATAAGAAAAAGAAGAAAAAAACGTAATTAAATGATGAGCAATGGACTCGAAACGTGATATTAGGCCGAAGCTTGCCTCGAGATTGCTTAAGGACTCACTCGTACTGCACTGCCTGTTTAGGGTTTCGTTACCGACCCAACATATTATCGGCACAATAATTTTTCTTAAGTAACGTTAATTAATGAAAAGAAATCAAGTGTAGCGACGACGACAAAAACCGAGAAAGGAGCAAAATAATAATAACGATTAAAATTACGTTAATATTACTATCGATAAGAATAATAATAATAAGAGGAAGGTAATAATAATTAATAACAATTAAATGAATAATAATACGGAATGATGTTTTTGAAATTGGGAGCTCGCGAGATTTTCGTTTTATGCATTATTCGGCGTTGCGCATCGCGAGTCCGATCCCTTTTCCGACCAAAGGACCATTCTAATATTATTATCATTTCTTTTGAGTAGTTTGACTGTGGCTATGATGAAAAAAAAAAAAAAAAAAAAAAAAAAAAAAAAAAAAAAAAAAAAAAAAAAAAAAAAAAAAAAGATTGAACCGAAAGAAGCCATACACGATAAACGCATTTTTATGCTGCGAGCATTTTTTCGTTCTTGTCAAAATGCTTAAATCGCTTCGGTTCCTCGGGAGCTCGTTCATTTCGAAATCGTTAAAAGAATGGAAAATAATTAATTGAGCGATCGACACGCGTGTTAGTACACAATTGTTCTTAAACGTTATAAAGTTGCGAAAAAAAAAAAAAAAAAAAAAAAAAAAAAAAAAAAAAAAAAAAACCCAAACGAATAACCCACCTAATTCTCACCAAATGCATTGTATGAAATCATCGCGCCTAGGATCGGGGAATCGTCCAAGTGAGCGGTCACTTTAGAAAATTATCGAAGAAAAAAATGTGAAAAACGAAAAAAATACTTAGCGAATGATGAAATATCCGAAAGAGGAAAAAAAAAAAACGGCTAAAAATGATCGATCCTAAATAATCATTGCTTAATTTATACCATTCGTATACGAATTGAGAGTTGGTTGCGTAGTAAATGAAAAAAAAATATTATTAAAAAAAAAAAGAAACTCGTCGAGTTGTAAAAACCTTTGATTGATATTGAATATCACGAGGACGAAATCTGACGTCGCCCGAGCGTCCCTGATCCTTCCAACATTTTATTTTTCTCTCATAGTACACTTTTATTAATGCGAATACAGACACGCAGGCGTATTAAACGACAACCCGGTTAATTTGGTTACAAAGCGAGCCGAAGAGAAAAGTGCACGAAGATTGAGGGAAAAAGAATTGATATACAGGATGGATGATAAATTGGTGTTTATAACTGTACAATTTATAAGATGACGATAAGTGAGGAATGAGAGTGTGCGTTTATCGAGCGAATTGTCACAAGCCTCATTTTTCGTTGTTTCTGCTTCAAATCGAAAATTACGTCGCTCTTATTATCCTTATTATTATTTTTATTATATTATTATTACGATAGATAATGTAAAACACGTATTTGAGCTCGTTAAATAAATGACGAGAGCGAACAACAACAACAAAATATGGAGGTGACACAAAGAGTACCAATATTCTAAAGTAATTCTAATAATTGAATTAATAATTTGATAATTAATTGATATTGTAAATCGTAAAGGATCGTAGACCGTAGCGGTATATTAATCAATGACGAAAACGACGACGATGACGATGATCACCGCCACGACGTCGACAACAAAGACGAGAAAAAGAGCTATTGTGTTGAAAGGATAAAAAAGAAAGAGAGAGAAAAATATGACGATGTGTTTTTAATATGAGGAACGACCGTAGTCGGCCATTGCTGTTGTATCATATTAATTATTTTAAAAAAATATAATTAACAATTAATATATCGAGTATTATTAAAGAAATAAATTTAAAAAGAGGGCATACTCGATTAATGTATGACGATTGATTTATTATTATAATTTGACGGGTATTAGCGCCGGATATGGTGGCGCCGGAACATTGATTCGCCAATTAATTTGCAATGTTGTATATGGAGGATGGCGTCAAGTTTTTGTGCGGTATAGCGGGGCAGCAGCGTCTCCGTAAATCAGCGTGGCGCAATAATTGTCACGGACGGAATCACGCTCGTAAAGATTTATACGGCAACTCGAGAAAATTCGTTGATTGATGATAATTGATGGAAATTTGCACGCAGTTTTACGATTTTTCGTCAATAAAACGATCGTGGAAAATTTTATTTTGCCGCGATACTCGGCCGAGCGTGTTCCACGAATGAGTATCCAAATACTTGTAACATTATTCACGGAGCAATCACAGCCGCGTTTTCAATAAATCCATCCGTCTTATTTGTACAATATATGAGCAATTCGATCCATTTGTGGTGTATTACGAGCGAGCCTCGAGTTACAAGGACTGTTGCGGCATCGCCAGACACGCACAAGATCCAGAGCGAAGCATGGATTATAGAAATGTTGCGGCCAATGGCGCGCGCGCGTCAAATCTTGAATCGAGCATGTTAATTTTTTTGGCAAATTATAATGAGATGCGATCGGAGAAGGATTCGAGCGCACGGAACATCCATACGGATTATTTCGAGTGTCCCGGGCACGTCGAATCCGGGTTCGTGATCCATGCGAATGGATCTATTATCTTCAACAGCGTGACAAGGCTGTGGGCAGTCTGCGATAATGTAGCAAGGGGCGGATGTGACGTTATGTGAGAGGTCACCCACGCAAATGCGAGCATGCGAGTGTACCGTGCGCGTGGCTATCCTCGATGATGGACTAACTCGCCCGTAGCCCCAGCAGTTATTCAACGTTGTCGCATATAGCCCGCCGCCGCTCTCTCCTTCTCGCATCGAACTATTCGATTGTCGCTCAATCCCCCGCCTCCCGCCCTTTGCACCCGTCAAACAGTAACAATTGCTCTGCTGTTGCGAATTTTATCACGACCAGTCCGAGTACGCAAATTCACAATTTTTCGCTGATTCCGCAATTATTCTACTCATAGCGATGATAATCAGCCTCAATAAAAGTTAGTACCATATGATGCTTTGGCAATTTAGGAGCCAAAAAGAAAGGAAAAATTATGACGAAGCGGCAGGTGCATGGGTGGCTGCCTCGCGATGCCTTTCGCGAACATGGCCGCCGCCGCCGCCGCCGCCGCCCATCAGCTTTTCCAGCACTTGCTTTTGTATTCATCGGCTGGGCGAGCTTCCCGAGAGAACGCATTTGCCGCCGCAATTACCTACTCTACGCGCGCTTATCTCGTCTCCGCTTCTCGATCATTCACGGAGCTCGGATCAACGACAGTCCGAAGGCAGCCGCCGCTCGAAATCACCCTTCGGTCCTCCACCGCCGATATTTAACTTTTTCCTACACGATCGAGCAGATGAAATTGCACAACTCGCGTCCGTGCTCGATTATTATAGTGCGCGACGGGGGGGAGGCTGGCGAATAACAAAAAAAAAAGAAAAAAGAAAAAACCCCCCAAAACTGATTTTGGGGCGAAAATGTGGAACGTTCGGTAGGTCGCATCGAATCTTGCCGTGAGTCTATAACGAGAATGAACAAGTATTGTAAATAATGACGAGGTCAACGAGGAGTGTATAACACGGGGGCGCGCGCGCGCGCGCGCGCGATTGATTGATAAAAACGACGACGCCGCAGCAGGTGGTAACAAGCTGGTTCAAGAGTTACGCTGATGACAGATGCGTTGGCGCAGATCTTTGTAAAGCGCGAGCCGTCTACTCATCTACGATTCTGCTCATTCGCGAGGTGATTCCGTCGCTCGTCGCATTGTCCAAAGAGCAAACGTCCGATTTATCAAACGTTTATTCAAACAAAAACGAGGATCATGTCGGGCCATCTTGCTGCAACGTTGCAACAATACTTGCTCGTGCTCATCAGCTGCGCAGGTTTGTACTCGAACCTCAAGCCATATTTCCTTGAAGCATTATTTTTAAGCGGGACAAGTGGCAAATTGCTCGATCCAAGATATATATTCGATATATCGGAGGCTCGGATCGCGGTCTGGGTCCAAGCCCTTGCGCAATCGCGGTCCCTCTCGGTCGGGCGACCAAGGGGACTCCCATGCTGCCGCCTTTCATATCGTATCGCCCGCGGCCCAAACTTCAAGTTTTTCCCGTTGCCGCGTTACTCCCGCTTTGAAAAAAAAAAATATCCTATAAAATATTATAGATGCGCGCTATTATATAATTATTGGAAAACGTGATTTATTATCAGGAGCGGTCGCGGGTGTCGGATATCTGCCGCCGGCAAACATCCATCATCTAATTTATTTATAATTTATATATTTCTCGGATTTCGAGATACGCTAGGGCATGATTATTGAAACCGCAACCTTCGTTTTGCCACAACCGCATCATAAGATATGTGTACACAACCTTTTGTAGATGATGAGGCATATTAATGATTTTTTCAAACGTTAGCATTGGGAAACTGTCTCATGATGGACGAGGATAAGCCTCCGAAAAATGTCACAGCAGCGGTTGGTGAATACGTCGTGTTCAACTGCCACTTGGATTTTCCCCATGATTTACCGATACCGTACATTCTCCACTGGAACCGTGATGTAAGTATATACGAATTAATGGTAGCGGGTAGCGAATCAATCATGTTTGTTTTAAGCTGGTTGAACAAAGTAGACGACGAGCCGGACCGAACGAGACCGACAGCCGTGCTACTAGGCCTGCCGCTATAGGATATACGGCATCGCGTCACCCAACGGAGTGAACCGAGCGAACGGGCCCCGCCGCTTTATTTACGCCATCTATACCGCGCGTATACCCCCCGGTCTCTAGAAAATCAAAAGCCCGCAGCATTGTTATTTATTCCATCTCGTTGATGAGCGAAAAATCAATCTTGATTTCCGTAGCTCGATCGCGCGTTAACCAACCGCCTGCGCCTTCGTCAAGGACGAACTCTACGAGAGAGCACAAATTGTGGCCTCCCACGCGCATTGCCGCGCGCCAACACGCGCTCCGCTCGTCATTAAATGGCTGCGATGTGTCCGCATCGACATTGTTTACTAAAACATAACGGCCGCGATGTAGCGGGCGATAAAGATGCGGCAACGGACCCGCGGCATCATCGGGATTAGCGAACGCCTGCGGCGCTGTTGCGCGACTTTGACAAATGATTGTTGGAATATTTGTTAAATTATTTAATGCGGGGAGTTATGCTTAATGAAACGCGGAGGGGAGACGAACTGTACGAGCCGCGCGGTCCCCGATATTTATAATATTTCCGCATCGAACGTCGCATGGCGCGTATGCCTTTTTATCGCCAACATTGACTCACGCTGTTGAAGCGTTATTGTCAAACGCCGATTGAGCCTCATTAGCAGCAGCGCCGTTTTTCGCCTGAAACCCTGCAAAGGTCGAGGAGATTAATAAGAATAAGAAAAAATGAACGGCGCGGCGGGGCGGAGTATATGATATATGGACGTTGGGCCGGTGGGGCGGTGAAAAGTGTACCGGATGGACGAATCTCGAAAAGCTCTGCGGCGAGCGCGATCATAATGATGGCCATAATTCCGATGGGTATAACGTTTCAGGGACGAACGATTTTCTCGTGGTACGAGGTACCGGGCTACGAAAGAGTCAACAGCGTACTTTCGATCGCCGACGATTATGCCGGTCGGATACACTTGCTCGAGGGACCGGTCAGTCGGGAATACGGACAGGGAAGCATCAATCTGACAAACATAAGGGAAAGCGATCACGGCTGGTTCGAATGCAAGGTCATTTTTCCCGATCGCTCGCCGAGCTCCCGTAACAACGGCACTTGGTTTTATCTCAGTATCGAAGGTCAGTTCAATACCGTCGCACCATCACGCAAACCCGAACAACAATAATAACAATATCGACTCGTTAATAATTGTGAGATGCGGAAAAGACTAACCGGAAACCAGGCAGACTTATTAAAAAATTCAATGCAGGCGCGTCGCCGACGGACAATGTTCCAGGTGAGAATTTGCTGGCAATACCTCCGGTCAATCGAACCGTCATGGAGGGCCAAGACGTTGATTTCGAATGTGTCGCCAAAGAAGCAACTTTCATCGTCACTTGGCTTCGCGATGGTATCGAGATGACGGAATCGGAGGTCTGTATACGATATACTCGCCTCTCTCACCGCATCGCGGTTCCTCATTTATTCTCATTATTATTATTACAATAGGAACTGAGAGCGAGAAGCGTGATTAATGGGAACGGCACGTTGGAAATTCGACCGGCTGCGATTGGCGACCTTGGCGAGTATACTTGCGTCGTGACAGACACTCACGGTGATACGCAAAAAGCCTCCGCCTTCCTAAATGTTCAGTGTGAGTCCGGGGCCGAGCCCCGCCCCGCTATCGTTTCATTTTTCTCTCCTCCATCCTTCGCGATCATCATATATATGCTCGCCATCATTCCAGATAAGGCAAAAGTCATTTACGCGCCCCGAGATGTTTTTCTACCTTATGGCAAGCCCGGTCGCCTCGATTGTCACTTTAGAGCGAATCCACCGCTGACGAATTTGCGCTGGGAAAAGGACGGTTTTCTCTTTGATCCTTACAACGTACCAGGAGTTTTCTATCGTCGCAACGGATCCCTCTACTTTAGCAAAGTCGACGAGACTCACTCGGGAAGTTACAGCTGCACGCCGTACAATGAATTGGGCACGGAAGGACCGAGCCCAGCTATTTCAGTGGTAAATATCATCATTAACCGCCGCGCCGCCGCGTACTGTACAATAGCGACCGGAAAAAAAAAAACAAAACAAAACAAAACAAAACCCTCCTTCCTCCGCCGAATGCAACGGTAAATTCGCGCGTAATTTCTACTGCGGTGCCTCGCTCGTATATGTAACGAGGCCGGAGATGAGCGAATGACCGAATGACCGAACCGTATTTTATTTTTTAAAAAAAGTCGGAATAAGCTGTGATTGAAGGCGCGAATTTGAATAACACGCAGGTGGTTCAAAGGCCTCCGATCTTTACGGTGACGCCGCAACGTCTGTACATGAGGAAATTGGGCGAGACGCTTGAAATACCGTGCGACGCGAGAGACGGCGATCAATCCCAGAGACCGGCGATAGTATGGTTCAAGGTATATACGAGACGAGCCTCGAGCGGCTTTCCCATTTTTTAAAGACGGGCGTGATTCGGGCGTGATTATCGTTGCAGGACGGATCGCCGCTTGTGCAAGAACGGACGATTCTCCGGGGAGGAAATTTGACGATCGAACGGATTCAGGAACAAGATCGGGGCTTGTATCAGTGCGCGGCGAGCAACGAAGCCGCGACGGTAGTCGCCGATGCCGAGCTAATGGTCCTGAACGTTCCACCGAGAGCCCCGTACAACCTGAGCGCAAACAGCAGTAAAACGGCGGTAACGCTAACTTGGGTGCCCGGCTATGTCCGACCCAGAATGGAATACGCCGTCTGGTAGGGCCAATCATATAACACGATCGGGCTAATGCGATCAATTATTTTCAAGCGCTTATAACGATGCAAATATTGATTATGATGGCGGTGCAGGTACCGGCCGACCGACACCGCCGAATGGAAAACAATGAAAATTCCATCGAAAAAGATAACCGAAGCAACGGTATTGAATCTGAATCCGGGTCAAGAATACGAATTTATGGTACTGAGTCAGGACAATCATGGCGACGGAATGTTTAGTAAAGCTATTCGCGTGTTGACCCTACCGACCCAGGGTAGCCTCGACCGGAACGCCGCTTCGGAGTTTCGCAGCAGCAAAGGTTTGTATATTTGTCAATATACGGCGAGAGAAACGAGAAGCGCGGGTAAAAGCAGGCAGCATAACTTGATATTAATTTTTCGAAAGAATCGGAGCTGATGGGACCACCTCGAAACGGCAAAGTTCAACCTACCGCCGAGGGTTATCTCGTTACTTGGGATCCGCCTCTGTACGGCAAAGAATTGCTCAGATATTACACGGTAAAGTGGTATCGCGGCTCGACCGATCAATTGTACGGCCGTGCAAAAACCCTCGATCCATTTTACTTGGGTAAGTTATTGGCTGTATATACCGAGCGACCGCGGGAACGCGGTCACTTACGTTTTTTTCTCATTTTTTCGTACAGTCAAATATTTGGAAGAGGACAATACGTATACGTTCGAGGTTTCGGCAAATAGCGAGAGAATGGCGATCGAGAGCGTGACCGGGCCTCGTTTTAGCCTGGACGTGCCGGCTTACAAAAGGCACAGAGCCATTTCCATGGGTATCGTCGCGGGAATTGGTTTTCTTTCGGCCTCTCTCGCTGCCGTATGGTGGGCCAGAAAAAGATTTTGTCAACACCAAACTGGCGAAAAATAATCCCATTTCCTTATCGCGTTCACCCACAAACAAATACTTTCTCACGATAAACACACACACACACACACACACACGCACGCACGCACATTTCCTTCAAGGGCTTACCTCCGGACGCAATCATTCCACTATGTATAAGCCCTTTGTTCGGAGCGAGTAACGCAACGTAGAGCGCAATAACCTCGAGTCTTTGACATCATTTATTATTTTCTATATACCGCGATGGCCAAACAACAATTTGGCTCGTCCATAGGGATATGCAGAAAAATTTGACTAATCACGCCGAGCACGGATTACATTTTTACTCTCTGCCGAAGCTGCCCGCGGTGTCGGCGCGAGACTCGCATTTCCCCATTAATCTACCGCTATATGCAGTTTAATAGCTAGCAGCATAAGTATATATATATATATATATATCTCGTCTTGTAAACCGCGAAACAAACCCAGTGTTCCACTTTTCTGCACGATCCTAAACAAGCGAAATACGTTGAAAATTTTCCTCTTCTTTTTGTAAATAAATTATATCGATCGATCGAGTAAAGAAAGATTTAAAAAACAAAAGTCTCATCATTATTGTCATCATCGGGTTGCACGATGATGAAATATCAGCTGGGCGATTGCTGTCACTGTTGCGGCGGCTCTCGCGGAAGAAAGGCGTCGACGAAGCACACGCGTCGAATAACGAGCCGTTTTTGTCTGGCTTCGTAAGTATCCGGAACGTTTATCTCCCCGAAGGCACCTTAATTTCCCTCGCGATTCCCTCAAAATATAAATAAAATATTTTTCCGCCAAAAAATAATTCTGTTTTATCATCCGTTGAAATTCCATTCCGCAAATAAATATTCAATTACGGGTCGATAAAATTTTACGCTACCATATCGACCGTAAATAAAACACTCTGTTGCTGAAAGATTTTTTTTTCTCCATATCCGTTGCGCATTGTCATATAGTTTTCGGAGCGGGAGAGCGGTTACGACCGTTTTCCTTTCTTTTTTTTTTTTTTAATAATAATATTTCGTTGACATTTATTATGAACAACGTCCCTCGAAAATTACGGTAATCCGAAGCAAAATGTCAACGGCATAAAAGGTTACAGCCGAGCAACCTATGCGCGCGGATATATAATTCTGTAGTGATGATAAATTAATTAATAATAAAACTAAAAATAGTTGTGCACGACGAATGAAAAAAGATGCGATTGATATATAAAAGTTTTCGAGCTCTTCGAGCGAATACTTTACAAGTTCACGGCCATTATAGGAATTAAACGCGAGCACGTGCATGACCGAGTTTCTCGGATACACGAATATTCGTCGTAATGGTGTGTAGGGAGAGGCCTGCTTTAAAGAATAAGACCGCGATCAACGAGTGAAATTGTCAAGTCAATTAGCGCGCGACGTCGAGTGTCAGAGAGCACGGTGAAAGACGCGTCTGCTCGCGGGAACGAACACGTTTCATCACGGCATTGTCAATAAATTTTTTCATTCCGGACGCCCGGAGGGTCGTCGATTCTCCAATAGTAATTCATCCTATATCTATTTGAAATTTGGTTCGGCGCGATTGAACGAGCGAGAATCCGTCCGAATAAGAAAGAATATAATAATAATATAGCGATGGCGAGACATGGCAATATGTGAAATATGTTGTTGGCGAAAAATGCATATACTTATTTCGTGGTTATTGCGATTTTTTTTCAATTTTCAAATTGGCAAGTATCGCTTCTTTCGCGCTCGCATTTTGCAAGTAGGAACATATGCGCATAAGATTGGGAGTCTCGTTGCGAATAAAATGATAAAAGCCGCGCGGTGAGTTGAGTTCGTTGGGCGGGGTGGTACGGTCGTTGTGCCGCGCGATCGAAGCTTACGATTCATTGATAATTGTGCACGATGCGGAAAAAGCGGGGAGAAGGAAGACGCGTCGAGTTTTACACTTGTACGAGCTGCTGATTACGCGCCGCAGCTAGAGAAGCGGGCGGGGGGGGGGGGCGTTGGGCAGAGGGAAGGGAGCTGGTAGTCGACCGGGCGCGCTCTATCCTCTGCTCTTTTTCTTTTCCGTTATCATCCGTGCTTGTTGTTGTTTCTGTGCATGTTCCTCGGCCTCGGCCGCGAGACGCACGAGCTTACTCGCGGAAGACACGAGGGGCACACGAGTACGAGTGGCGCGCGGCGGCGGGGATAGGCGCGCTGTCCTCGGAGTGGGGCAAAGCGGCAGCGGCGAGCGTCTGCGCAAAGACGCCCAAACTCTGGCAAACTCGACCGCCAGTCTGACTCTGGGCTTCTCACGTTCGTCATCATGTTTCCGACCAACGAGTGACGAGAGCCGCCGAACACGTGAGTTCGCTCAACTCACCCTCCATATAATACACGTTAAGCGACCAGCATTTAAATTCATTTATTTCGTGCTTCTTGCATCACTTGTATTTTTGCTATTAGTCTTCCAAAGCTTTTATTTCGTTTTCACAAACTCGCGTTCACGCTAGACCGCGTCGCATCGGCCGAATTCACTCGAAACGAGTTTATTTTGATTTTCCCCTCTGGTCCGTTGCGACCGATGATGCGCCCTTGAACGGCCGGTGAACAAAGTAACGCGTCCTCCTCGAAAACACGCGCAATAGTATTTGTTTTGTCCTCGACAAAACAAACCGTCATTGTTTTGGTATTTTGAGCAACGAGCTTGTACCTCGGTTCCAACACACTCCTCGTTACGTAACGTTTGACACGCGGTGCTATTTATCAATAAAAGGACAAGTGAATTGTTGAAATATCGGCCATCAGGGATATTGGACCAAATTTCGGCGCGTCTCGAGTGCATTTGTTGTTGTTTTTTTTTCTTCTTCCTTTTACCAGCGTCGTTTGAAATATCATATGAGAATAATCTGTTGTGGCTGATCAAATTTTCGAAATATTTATTTCATCACCGATGGTCTTATGAAAAAAGTGCCGGATGGGGATTCGGTCGTTAGGAACTCTCGTTGCGGGCCGGGAGAGGCCGTTGAAATAGTACGTAGCTAGAAATTCTTCGAAATTGCCTCGTGTCGGAGAAAATGTCTGGCACGAAAGAAACAAGTTTTTCATAGGGGCAGCTGTTGCGTTGGCAACGATGAATTTCACGCCGAGACCCACAGTTTTTCAGAGTATATGTACGAGCGCCAACGCCGTCGTCAGCGATGATGCGCGTATAATTAATAAAATCGTTTAAAATAAAGTTGATTCGAATAAAATGAAGTGGTCGGCTTAAATTCGAAACCGCGCGTTGGCATATTCTTCTTTGTATTTCCTGTGAATACTCCAGTCGGAACGAAACGTTCTGTAAAAATATGCTGGCTCGGAAAGTTGTACGAATAAAAGTGCTTAATCGTCAGAAGCTGCTCGAGAAATCTCATTCTCGCATGTTGCTCTATGGATATGCGGCGATCGAATTTTTTCGACCTCGTGGTTGTTATATTAATACGATACGAAAAAGAATGAGCGCGCATTGATACGGAAATTGTACTGATTCTTCGTGTATGAGAATTAACATTCCGTACAGTTGAAATGGTTCGATATTCAACAAAGTAATTCGATGATGATGCACGCGAGAACGTGTGTCGCTTGGTAGACGATATTATTATTGATAAATTTGATGAACCGACTCGAGATTATTTGAAATAAAAAAAATAAAAAATGTTTACACCGCCAAAGGGATAAAGCGCTAGTGGAAAAGTAGTCACGCGGTGTGATAATATTAAACACCGTTTTCTCGTACCGCGCGACGCGACAATTGATAAAATAATCGTCCGCAAAGGCGTCATTATTTTCACTCCGTGTGTCTTTGACCCGATGATACAGAGCACGTGTCGATGTTTTTTGTTTATTTTTTTTTTTCAATCTTTTCCATTGCTATTGACGAAAATACAAGTTTCGTCCACTCAACGGGATAGTTATTTTCTTAGATGAGGATAAAAACGTTCCCCGCGGCCGGTGAATAACGGCGATCGGCCGATTCGGTATCTTTGTTCCATCATCTCGACGGCGGCGGCGGCGGCGGCGATAACTCCTTGTGCGCGTTCCGTCTGATAGCAGGAAACTCGCCGATATCGATATAATGAAAAACAGCCGGGCATAGAGATATGACTGAGGATTTTATATATTTATCTCGTTGTTGATTAAGAAACGCGGCGGATAATCACAGTCTCCGAGCTGAATCATGCGAGAATAAGATTTTGAACTATGACCGAACTTTTCCCAAGCATGCGCATATACTTTTTTCCAAGCGCATTATTTTATCGCGGGGGCTGCTGCCATCGAAACGAGACTCTTATATGCGACGTCGGTATTTATATACATGTCGATTCATAATGTTATGCAAAACCCGTTCGCAACTGAAAGATGGAGTTTTTTTTTTCTTTTAATTTTCTTTAATTTTTCTTAGCCAATCGGAAGAATAGATAATGGAAGATTGAATATTATTGCGTCACTTGAAATTGTAACTCTCGCGGTCGCCCCGTCCGTAAGTGGCCTTATCGGCTAAGGGCCGAATTCACGAATTTACTCGGAATTCCGTCCCGCGAGCCATCGATTCCGATAACCTTGTATGAATCAGGCTGTACAAATAGTCGGAGCGAACTTTTGACAAAAGGACGAGGAGGTTGTATATATGAGACAATAACGGCCCTCGAATAGACGCGGAGATTATTTTTATTTGAAGCGGCGCACGTCCGGTCGTCCTACCACCATTCGCAATTCGCTCTTTCATTCCTCAATATGGTTTTATTTGAATCTGTTATGGAGCAGCTATTTTTTTTTTAGGCGACGGATTGGGAAACCTCCGCTTGCACGAGATATTTATTTCCACTTATCGCTCGTTCGAACATTTCGAACATTTTTTTAAATCGCGCGATTTCAACAAGACCGATAAGTTTGGACGCGGTGATGAACGAACCCGGCATGCCGCATACCAACGCCCGG
This sequence comes from Campopleginae sp. 14b, assembly GCA_030522525.1. Classification (NCBI taxonomy): domain Eukaryota; kingdom Metazoa; phylum Arthropoda; class Insecta; order Hymenoptera; family Ichneumonidae; species Campopleginae sp. 14b. The sequence goes on from JAPYYS010001036.1 coordinate 25,240, forward strand.
TCACTTATTATTACTATATGACAGGGGCTTCTGTTTCTCGAACGTCGACATATTCAAATTCAAATCGTCTCGTAATCGTACAGTCGCGTCCACTCGCGAATAAAAGACGGGGCACGTGTAAATAAACCATTGCCATTTTCTTTTGTTGTTGTTTTTTTTTTCGTCTGGCCAACCACGTGATAATTTTTGGCATAATTATTGCCGGTTTGACGTCAAATCTCGCGTATTTGTTTGACCTTGCCATATTAAATAATGGCGGTGTTTTGCGCGAGAAAAATAATCGGGAATCGGTTATGCGCGGTGTGATGCTCGAAGAAGAGTGCGAGAAAAGACACGGCGGCGTATCGCTCGATGCCAAGGTGTCAACGCGATTATCATAAATGTTGGGTCTATGCGATTGGCCGCCCGATTCCCGATCGACTTTGGGCGACAATTCCAACTCCATTGGCACGTTGAGATTGGCTCCTACTAAGAATATAAACACGTCGTACGGTGGATCTCTCTCGCTATATACGCTCTTTCTATTCTTCGCCGGAGTATTATATTTTCAACCGTTTTATAATATATTCACTTTCTCTATGCGGCTATCGTTGACGTATCCAAACGCTCTGGACGAGAATTTCAGGTCCATGAATTTATCTCTCCATACGTACGACGCGTCGTAAAAGCATCATTTCTGCATATTATTTTAAACAAATTAGGATTCATTTGGCGTGATTTGATTGAACGTGCGAGATCGCGGCGAGAACGTTACCGTGTAGCGAGATGATACCCCCCACCGCCATCCGGGTTTCATGATGAGGAAAAAAAAAAGATATCACCGCGCGGCACAAGTTGGCGGCTCGTACTCATCGTGACTAATGCTCTCCGGTTTTATTCATTATTGTCGCAAAGCGCGTGCGCTCGCGCTCGATCGGCAATTATCGCCGCCTGGTTATCGTAAAATCATAATAATAATAATCATTGACGAGAGAGACGCGTTTCAACGATTCTCGATCAAGGTTTTTTGTTGTTTTCATTGTAATTCCATGGTAATTCGCAATTTGACCAACTTAAAAGCATGAAGCCAGGAATTTCCAGAAGAATAAAGAAATTTGGTGAACGGTCCAACTCCGGGGAGGTAGGGATGGACTCGGAAACTAAGGCGGGTTGCTTCAAACACAAAGGGAGCGGACCGGCGGCATCATCAGGAGACGACGCGGCGGCGGCTGCGTTCGGCGAGTAAAATGCTTCGTAACGGGGAGGCTAAATAAGTCAATGTTTAAAACATTTTTCGATGCGTCAATCGAGATAAATTATTCTTCGCATATGATTTATCGTTGCGGATGGTCTGAAAAATGTATGAACCGCGGATTATACATGTTACATAAGATTGAGTACGTAACGAAAATATATGTTATATAAAGTTGGTGTATGGTGTTTATAATAAGAGACAGGAGTACAATTACAAATAATAGAGTATCCGGGCGGATCGATTGTTGCTTTGCGCAATCTTGATTCCACATCGAAAAGTTTTTCAACACTTTTATAGGAAAGCAATGTTCTCTCGGAGCTTGGCGTTTTGCAATTTAGGCAAAAAGGCCTCCCTTTCGAGCGGCAACACCATTTTTCTCATCTCCCGTACGCGTAATAAAATGCTCATTGTCGCCATTCGCCGTAATTAATCGTTTAAAATGTATCTCGTTGCACATCAAAATATTCAACATCTAGAAATTACGGGAGCTCCCGACTCACCACCGTTTTCATCTTTTTCGTTTTTTTTTTTCTTCTCCTTTTCCAGTCTGTCGCGGGGGCAATAAGAAAAAACGCATTATACTTTGAACGGAGTTGTTCGAGCGGTGAGCTCATGCCGAATTTAAAGAGCCTTGGAAAGACGCAGCAAAGCAATCCATCCGTGGCATAATGAGACCCTGGACCTCGAAATCCGTTATCCTCGCGATAATCGGTCTCCTATTTGTCGCCGTCGGTACCGCATTGAGCTTCTTATGGCCAACGATATTCCGGACGATTCTCAGTCGGGTAAGAATGTGTCACTTTATTATCATGCTTATATAGCTTTTGAGGGGTAACAGGAGGAAGGAAGGATCGCTAAAATATACTAAATGTCGATGCCGCCAACTCTAGGAGCTGCCGTTATCGCCCGATTCGAGAAGTTTCGAAATTTGGCGCGACACGACCGACGTTCCGGTCGACATTGAATTTTTCTTCTTCAATTGGACGAATCCCGAAGAATTAAAGATACCTGGAAAAAAGCCGAATCTCGTCCAACTCGGCCCATACGCTTTTGTGTAAGTATAATATTTTTTTAATCCGACGACACTTGCGATGCCCAAAGATTTGCATCGGCGAGCTCAAAACCGTCGACTTTGACTCGCGCATTTGCCAGTGCGATAATGGCACCGGTACGATATAGATTATTTATCATATATAGTCAGTCAAGGGCCTATCTCGCTCGAGGCTAGTCAGTCGGGGAGCATGGAATTAAAAATATATGGAAAATCGGTGAGTAAGCGAGGGCAGAGGATTTTTGGTGGAACGCGGGCTTGCGCAATAATGCGCAACCGGTTGCATATGTCGCGCGGGCGTTATCTCTCGACAATAACGCGTGTGCAATTAATATCGGAGCACCGCGAGAACCTTGTGATGGTTATCGAAATTGGAGAAGAATTTTGGAAGACCATCGAGATCAGATCGGCTGTCCGATCGTTCGTCAAGATAATATTTTCCGTCGCGATAAGAAAAAATTGGCGAAAACTCGTTACGTCCGTGGCATCGCATGCCATTTTCTTATCAACTTTTTTGTTTTTTTTTTTGTTTTTTTTTTTTGCCAAGTTGCGGCAGTAATCGCGAGGCGAGCGCGAACGAAACGTACGACGTATTGAATAATCGACGACGGTAAGGTGTTGTGCAAAGAAAGGGAATTTCGAGGAATTTAATGCAGATTAAAGTAGTGGTAATAATGATGATCAATTATGGTAGCGTCCGAACGTCACGAGATCGGTCCGCGAGTAGAAGGTCGTCGGGCAGATTTCAGATGATAAAATTAATGACAATCGGGAAGCAATAGTTAACCCCGTAATAGGTCGCTATATGAATACCTTAATAAGACGATTTTGTTGAACCTCTTGATGCGGGTTGTACCGTGCCGCGCGTGGGTCGAACCAATACCGAGCATCTCTCTCATTAAACAATTGACTCGTTAATTACTTTCTCGTGGAGAGTCCATCTCTCGTCGTCTCGGTCGCCTCGTACGAGACGCGGCGCGGCTGCTGTCATGAGGCACGTTTCACGAGCAGACACGACCGATTTATTCTTTTTATTTTTTATTTTACTTTTACGAGCGAGTTGCACCCGCACGCGATTCATATCCTTTTTCTCAATTAGATCCCGGTGGTTCATGCCGGGACGATACAATTTATCGTATTTTGCGAGATTCCCCAAAGACGAATGCGCGAATGCATCGCGCAGGAGGAACACCGTGCGTCAATAATAATCAGCGTATATGGGCCGCATAAGATGCGGGAAAAGGGGGTCGCGTCGATGTAAATAAATTGAGCGAGTTAAACGCATTCTAATCTACGCTAATGGGCGAAAAGTTGCGAAACTGGTGTACTACGAGTGTCACGGTGTAAAGCGCCCGTTATCCTATATCGCTATCCTGCTTATCGAGTGAAAGACGCGACCGACGATGGCTAATTGGCTCGAATGTCATTTGCAGGGAAAAGAGGCAGAAGGTGAACATCACGTTTAATCCGGAGAACAATACGGTCAGCTACTTGCAGAAAAGAACGTGGCACTTTGATTCGGAGAAAAGCAACGGGAGCCTGCAGGACAAGATTGTCCAGTTGAACGTCGTTGCCGTGGTAAGGAAAATGAAAAATGGATAAATGCCTGTACCTTGGCCATTAATTTTGCGAGAGACTGTATCGCGTTACGGGATGAAAGCATGGTATATAGGAGCGATCGCCGTTGACTCGCGCCATTGTACCAGTTGCCTCGTCTCGGATATAGTTGTACGCATGGATATCAAGTGGATAATGAAGAATTAATGCGTCGAGCAGCATTCAGTTGAGGAAGTGTTACGTTTCAGTGACGTCGACACACGAAACGCGCAATAATTCTTGATAAAAAGGATCGAGCTTCGCTGCTCACAGAGACTCTTTCATCGTTAATACTTGCAAATAAAAATCTCTTCGTTTCAGTCGGCGGCTCATAAAATTCGATACTGGGCGTACATTTTCCAAAATTCGTTGTCTTACGTGCTGAATCGCGTGGCGGGCATACACGTGGTTAAAACGGTCGATCAACTGCTCTTCACCGGATACAAAGATTCTATTATCGATATGGGACAATTTGCCCCGGACGGCGAAGAAATACCGCCGTACGATCGCTTCGGCTGGTTCTACATGGTAATAAATATTAGAATCTTTCTCATTTAATTAATCGTATATGCGAAGAATTAATTTTTTTTTTTTTTTTTATGTCGCTACAGCGAAACGGTTCGACCGAGTTTGATGGATTGTACAACATGGCGACGGGTCAGGACGATCTGAGCAATTTGGGAATGACGAAAAATTGGAATCACAAGGACACGACGAAATATTATAAAAGTCCGTGCAACGCGGTAGAAGGGAGCGCCGGAGAGTTTTTCCCACCTTACAGAACCAAGGACGACATAACTCTCTTCAGTGCCGACATGTGCAGGTTATAGCGAGCGAGCGTCGATGATAATGCGGTCGCGCGATCGCTTCCTCACCGCCCACCGGTCAAACCGAGATGGATTATTATTATTATTATTTCAGACCATTGATTTACGAGTACGTTAAGACGGTGGAGCATCGAGGAATAACGGGCTATCGTTACGCTCTCGGTGAAAAAACTCTGGGTAACGAGACGTGGCGAAAATATCCGCACGAGCAAGCGAAATATTTCGAGACGACTACGACGACCGAAGATTTCTTCACGGTTGACGGTAGAACTACTCCGGAGACGAGCGCTTCCGACAATGATCCGGATCTCGTTAACACTGGACGTTGTTTCTGCAACGGCGAATGCAGTCCGATGGGCCTTATCAACGTAACCGCCTGTCGGTACGGCGCACCCGGATTCATGAGTTTGCCACACTTTTTCAAAGCCGATCCGATGCTCAGGGAACAAGTCAACGGATTGAATCCCGATGCCGAACGACACAGCTTCTACATGACTCTCGAACCGGTTCATTATTTTCATATATCTCGAGAGACGTCGCTCTTTTCGCGATACGCCAATAATAACTAACGCCACGATTGATTTTTCAGACAACGGGAATCCCGATAGACGTTGCTGCGAGATTGCAAGTTAACATTTTACTCCAACCCTCGCCGACCGTAACGTAAGTATTCGCTCGACCACGACGATCCGCTCTTGTCGAAATGATAATTTAAAAAAATAAAACAAATCTCTTTTCAGCCTCTTCAAAGATGTTCCAAAAATCTATTTTCCAATATTTTGGTTCAATCTTCGAAGCGGCACGACCGAGGACTTGTCATTCTCGTTGAGGCAGTTACTCATGTTGCCCGAAGCAGGCACTTACTGCAGCGTCATTTTGGCCGTTCTCGGTTCTATGATGCTAGTTGTCGCCGCGTTGCTTATTTACTTTCAACGGACCCGAACTTCCAGGGTGAGTCGCCTTTTCCATCATTTATCTCGATCGCTCAACATTTTATTCTCCAACGCTGCTCTTTGTCGTAGAACGCCAAGTCGCGGAAAGTGGCAGCATCCAATGGAAAGAAAAAGACTGAAATGATTTACATGGATGTGACGAACGGTGAAGATGACGCAAATACCCGGACCGATCGTCAATTGCATCCAAATACCTTGAATATATATCAATAGTGCCAAATCCAAATTGATGATCGTCATGCCATATTTTTATTTTATTACCGACGACATGAAAGACGCAATGATGGACTGATTAGCGTCGTCGGTAATAAAAACTTTGCGGGATAACGAAAACATTCCGACGGCAAAACTTCAGACTGGACAGATAATAATCATGTGACGCCGCAACGAAATAGTTGAATTCTTCCAATTAGCATAATTACAACGATGATTGAAATCTCGACGCTCGAGAGCTTCCATCGAACAATAGATTTTTGGCTATTGTTCAAGTGCAATACGCGTTTATCGAGTATCGAACCGGGGAGGGATCATGTGCCAAATAATATTCTTATCATTTTCCGCGTACGTATATGGTGGTACGTGTATGTTTATTGAAAAGAGATAGCCGCGGTGAGGTGGACCACCTGCGTACACATTCGCCGATTTGATGGATCGAGTAGTAGGCAAAAGTATGAATCGGTCATAATATTCAACAAGAGCAACGACAACACCGGGTCTAACCCACACGTGCTTTCCCACGCGACTATACGGGCGACGCCCGACCTTTCGCCGCATAAATTGTATTTACAATTAAATTGTTTACGCGCTACATCGACCAGCCGCGTACGTTCCTCGTCCCTCTTTAAATATTTTCACAACCGCGTTCAGACTATCGGGGAACAACAAAATGCATTTGCACCAAACTATTGCAGTCTATATATTTAATTTTGCAGAATTACTGACAAACGTGCTCGTTCGTCGCAGCCGTTCTCTCTCTCTCTCTCTCTCTCTCTCTCTCGCTTCCTCGTCGCGGACGCGCGCATCTTGTATATTCACAAACATTATTCGCATTCGGAGACGAATAAAGTACAAGGATCCGGTTTGCTAGAGAATCAAGAGCCAAGTAAAATATATCGATCGTTGGGATAAAGCAAATGTGATAAAATACACCGGTTGGGCCAAAAAGTTGTGAAAATAAGAAAATATATAAAGCTCGAAAGGCGGAGGTTATCTCAGTTAAAGTTGATACGTAAGGAACGTTGTTCGACCAATCCCACAAGTCCTGCCTAACGATATATCAAATTAACGTTAAGGATATTTTTGTACAGCGATATAGTATGATGTCGGATTAATGTTATTGAAGCAATTTGTTGCTTCGAAGAAGCGGCGTTTATAAGGGAGACGCGATGATAATTCATACAACATGTTTCATGACAATAACGCGTTTGATACTTGAACGAAATGAAAAATAGAATGGAGGATGCAGCGTGTTCCAAATATGAACCACTACCGCTGCTACCACAGATAGAATAGCAACTTTCTCTATAAGTCAAACCGACCAGTTTAATTATAAGGCTTATTGCAATTAGTCTAAATATAAGGCGGAGATAATAAATGATCTTCTTTTCTCATCTCATCCATCGTGATTATTTGTTATCGTTACCGAAACGGTATATCAAAATGGAGATTTCCGAAACATCGCGGAGACGATGCGACAATCTTGAAATAATTAGTTATACGTGTATAATCGCAATTTGTATTTTAATAAAAATTTATCATTTTTACAAGGGTCGGCTTGTTTCATGAGAGATGATATATTTATGAAAGCTTTTAAAGTTGATGGATGCGACGGCGACGAGTCTTATTTGTCCCTGCCAGAGCGCTATGTTTTTCTCCAACATCAACTAGACACTAAAGGATTCTTATCGATTAACGTTTTATTTAGCATTTTCCTCGATTCTACGTCAAATTGCTATGGCAGCAGTGCCGCTCGCGCGTTATTGAGCCAACCTTGTTGTATGGTATAGCCTCGTCGTTGCAAAGACGAGTAGGCTTAAGAGCCGCCTCGTCGCTTTATCAGTTACGGACAACATATATGATGCTCGTGTTTTATATTTATTGTTTGTTGTCGCGTAGTTGAACAGGCTCGAATCGCGCGGAGACCGCCGCTAGTTCGACAATTTCATTATATTGTCAAATAATTTTTCAATCGGAAATAACGAATATTAAAAAAACGCGCGCTGTGCGAGCATCTATGTAGCAATATTCGTGACATCCGCTTCCAGTGTAGCTCGGGCCCCCCCCCCCCTCCGCCTCTGTCGCCGTTACCTCCGCCGACAACGCATATTGTAGTAGAAAAGCGTTGAATCGACTACGCGAATTGATTACACGATGTTTTCGTGCTGTCCAACTTTATAGTGTCCACGCGTCTTATCATATACTCTGCTACTTATACAGGGTGTCTCACCTGCGAAGCGACGCAAATTAAAGGTCGCTAAAATTGACGACGAATCATTTATTAGCCGCGGATCAACGTTAAATTTGTGATAATCAACGGTCCCGGTGTTGAAAGGGTCGTTCCAACGTTCGAGATTCAGCTGCTTCAACCAACGGGCAAGTAACAACCGCGCGCGCGCGACTACGTACCAAAACAACTCTGCGATATAACCTCAAAAACTCGACGTTCACTCGGCCCGTGAGCCCGCGAGCCTCTGCGAGCGCGAATAACTTTCCTATAGACACCCGATATAGTACGAGGTTTAACGGTTGCGCCCGCCGAATCTATGCACGTAACATGTTTACACCCTTGAACAGGTGCATACGTGCCTGGCCGTGAGCTTGAGCCGGAAACGGTTCACGGACTTTTTGGATCGGAATAGTAGCAGCGCGATCTGCGAATTCGCTTCAAGGAGATATTAACACAAAACAAGTTGGGTCGTTGCGGATACGAGACGGCCGGCGTTGACATATCGCGAAGATTCATCGTGAATCGACAATGACATACATTATTCAATTCGAGAGTTTGAGATTCGGCAAACAGTTGGAAATTGTCGCGTTCGCACCACCGCTCCGATCATGCAATCGACCATTTGTATCCCCATTTTTTCTTTATTTCTTAACTTCTCGAGATTTAATTTAATTGACACACTTTTTCCACTCGAGTTATTCCGTCAATCTTGATATTTCTCCAAGATCCTTCGCTCCTGCTTCGTACGCCACCGGCTTATGTGGTCAAGGCTCGTGCTTAGTCGGATGCAGAAACTATCGCGCTATCAATATCAACGCGTAATATGAAAACTCTGATCAATGCGGTATACGATTATCGCGAGTAACTTTGTAATTTTTGTTTTTTTTCGCGAAATACCAAGGATTTCCAAGAAATGGCGCTATCGCGCGACGCAACTCGCACACACGTCGCGCGTTTCGAAGAATCACGACTCTACGGGCGAGCGTATGGGCAATACAGATGGTATGCGGAAAGGAGGAATAACAAATAATGTCAATTTTGGCGAAATTTAGCGAAGAGAGGCAATTTGGAAAAATATTGCACGAGTGTCGAAATAGTTTTGATTTCGTTGGGACACGGTTGAATGAGCAGCGCGAGTCTCTAAGGATGTCTCGTAAAATTTCGCGGGAGGGATCGGTCGCGGTAGAGACACGGCCGGACGGGTAGCCCCGGATAGCTACGGTGACGTTCGTCAGTCGTTTCGTGACTGTCGTGTTGAGCGTTTCGTCTCTTTGTACATCTCCCTGCCGGTATATTATTTTAACGATAAGCGAAGAAACAATCGGACGACCACCAGGGCCAAAGAACCAACTAATCATGATTTCAATTTATTCAACCGGACAAATCATTTCTTTGTTCCTTGTGATCCGTAAGTTTTATTTTTTATTTTTTATCTCAATTTAATGAATCTAATGCGTCGAAAGGAAATGTGCCGCTTCGTTATATTCGTTGCGAATGCAACTTTCCGACGAATCGGAATCGGGAAAAGTGAGATTTTTCATTCGCAGCATCGAAATCGAATTTTTAACGCGAATGCAACATTGTCGAATCAATGTAAAATTTGCTTTTTGTACGACTATCGATTGAAATATTGTTAGATGATCCGTCAAATATTTTCAAAGCATGAATTTTTATGCGCTTATGAATATCGTGCATTATTGCGATAGGGCATGCACGAGAGAAAATTGCGTGTCCCGCAATTATTATTACTTTTCGTAGAGTCACATGCACGCGAGACAAGCGCTATCGGCGTTTGGCAAAAAATAGATGAAAAACATACCACCGCCTCCTCCATACACTTTTGTGCAAAAATAGTTTTGAAAGTAAACTCTTTGATGCAATCTCAAGCGGAATCTTTCTCTTGGTAGCTCTTAAACGAGAGTTACTCGGGGGTACGGGTTTGTTTTCAAGAAATCCAAACAATTCTCGGGCTTTCCCCTTCGTCGTCGAGCTTGGAAAGGGCGAAAAAACAATATTCGACTCGCGTTCTCAACTTGTGTGTGACACAATAGCTGGGAAATTTGAACAGAAAATGGTGTATACAAATAAACTCTCTCTCTCTCTCTCTCTCAAATGAATTAATTTTTCATTAGCAAATGACCTCGGACTGGCGAGAAGCAATTGCAATTAAAGTAGGACATAATTCAATTGCATTTTTATGCGTTCGATGTTTCTCCGTTGACAAGCGGTGGTAATGGGGGGGGGGAATAAGACATGGAATTAGCGGTTTCGAAAATGGCGCATAACCCGATTTCAAGTAAAAAAGGCTGCTTTGAAATAATGGAGATCGTATAATTGGTATCGCGGTTCGTTACCGAGTCGTTGCTAATTTTCAAAGACAACAAACTCCGATGGCGCGACGACGCGCTCAATGAGATACGTTGTTTCGTTGTGTTTTTTCTTCTCACCCGTTACCGTGTCGGCAACATAGCGATAATTGTTGGCCGTTTTACCTCGTGTTGATTGATTTTATTAGCTGCTGGATGTTTCGTGCTCGGTCTCGTACCAACGGATCGACATCGCTCCAAGAATAACAGCAGCAGGTTAAGGTTATGCCACATATGATTTAGACACCAACACGGTGTAGTACTCTTTCGTCCAACTTTATTAATAATTGTATTGACCCTTTGACTACTTAATTCGTGCCCCATCCATTAATGCAGCCTGCTGCCAAGTGAATTACATGTATTATCGAATGACGCTCGAGCCGTTTCGAACCGCTCCATTATTGTTTTTTTTTTTTCCATTCGTTTCACCACTCTTTGCGGTGGGCGCGCATATGTTTATACAAACGAGCGAACGCGATTCGAGGATTATTAACGAGAGATACAATAGAGTTATAATTATTTAATACATTTGACTCGGGCATTGGGTCGATCATTGCTACGCCATCTTTGAAGGAAATCATTGGCCGCGCACCGGCCACACTCTCGCGTCTTTGAGATTCCTTCGATCTACCCTGCCTACATTTAATTGATTCCTTTTTTGTTTTGTTTTGTTTTTTTTTCTTCAATGATTCTCTTCTCGTTATAGACATATGGCATAGAGTTTTGCGCGCGGTGAGCCACTGAACAGGCGTCCGTCGGGCGTTATACCGCGCCTAATCTCTCAAACAGCACCGATCGCGTCAATTGCCGTCTGCTGCTTGGACGAGTGACATGAAAGAGTGCACGCTGCCAATTTCACGATAGCAATTATAATCAATTAACTTGAGGGTCATTTGTGATAATAGCCCGGGGTATCCCGGGAGACACAACCCAAAGCCGTACAGTTGCCGCGGTATAACACGAGACTCTTTTCAAGTCTCATTGACCTTTCGAGAAAACGTTTGTTATTGTTAGTTTCCGAAAATGCGAGAGCCTCCCCCGCGAGACGTCCAAACGCTGAAATAGCACATTTTATTATGTCTCGCACAACATGAGGTTTGGAGGGAAAAATGCAATTTCATTGTTTTCATAGCTGATGGAAAAATAGTTGCTCTCGAAGCCGAAGAATTTCGCTATTTATCTTATCGGTATTGCCGAAAGCTGGTCGCAATAATCGAGATTTTTGTTTTCCCCGCGTGTGCATGTCTCGGTCGAGCGTGAACATTACGTTGGGCGAGGATCGCACTAACGAAACGTTGAGTTTGCTCGCACCCAGCGGCAGAGACGATATACTCGTAGCCGTTGATGTTTCTCTTGCTGCTGCTTTTGTCGCGCGGCGGTCGCCCGCTCCGCTCCCCGCTGCTTTCTCTCGCGACAATTCGCGGCCAAAGTTTACATTCCTCGAGCGTGAAGAGGCTAGCGAACGATGCTTCCAGAATATCGGGCAGCGCGGGGCACAACGGTTTGCTTTGAAAGCTGTCCTCGCCGAATACGCATATATTGTCGAGCTAACAAAGATAATACCCTCGTGTCGCATCGATATATTTACCAACTTTTATGCCTCGATTATTATTTCGCATTATATAAATACGCTGCGGCGTTCGTTTTGTTCGTTTCTAGTGAAGAAATAAAAATAAAACGTGGCGCAATCAATTATTCCGAATGAGCGCAATTCCGCGAGTTTGCTAAAGTTTGGAAACTATAGGTCGGGCGGCTACGCATCGAGCAAAGTTGTCGCCCAATACCGGTGGGGGGATACTCAAAGGTTCGTCGCTTGCTCGGACTCTTGGGAAAACTCGATCGAGATTCGAACGTGCACTGACGAGAGCAATTTTGTCAATGACAATTTGTGCAAACATAGCGAAATATAATGAGCGGTGGCACCGGGATGACCCGAGTGAGCCCGTGTCGGGCGACACACATTATGGCACATTTTGTTGAGATCGAACCGCTCGACCGAAGCCATTGTGCAGGTATCAGATAAAAGCATTTCCCCGGCGAAAGGGAAAAGGGCGATCTGCTTGTACATCTCGTACGCATCCGCGCGCAAACATCCGTGCGGAAAGCTGTCGCCTCTTGTTTGTGGGTATCGGAGTTATAAATCGAATCAACATTTCCTACGATGCGCAATAGGCGCGGGTCTTCTCGGGCAATATTTTAGAGACCTCGCCTCGACCTTGTCATTAATTTTTCTTCATACCGGTGAAAAGCACGATATATGAAAATGCCGCTCGGACCTTCCATATTTAAACGGTTCAAGTTGAAATCGCTGCTATGTAGCGGCTACTAAATTCATTCATGTTTTACGTCCGCTCGAATCTTGTTCCGCAATAACCTTCGCTAAAACGTCCAACAAAGACCAAGACAAGATGAAAAAAGTTGAAATTTTGTTGATGGTATTTGAGAAACTTTGCACTTGGGTGCGAAAGTTGTCGAGGACGAAAAAGGTGGTGGTCTTTTGGTCTTGTTGAGAAAGATGCATTCGCGCGGAACACGAAAAGAGGAAGAAAAAAACACACGAAGAATAAAAGCTCGCGGCGAATGGGGCGGCTCGATGTGCGCGACGCGCATCACATACGCTCGCTACGATCGAATATTGGGTAAAGTCGAGATCTCGAGTATATTTACGCGCGAAAGGTCAGGGTCGATCTCGGATGCTCGCAGATTCGACGGACGAATATATATTTTCTTCGTATATTTCAGAGGCGGTCATGTGCACCAGCGCAAAAGCGGCCGTCGCACCCGATTGCAAGGACTTTTTTGCCAAAACTATCAATGGAAATCTGACAAAAATCACGTGGGCTCATGCGGTCAACAATAGAGAAAAACTCGACGAAGCTCTGGCAACTGGTAATTATTTGTGGCTTTTTTTGTTTCATTTTTTATTTCTCGTAATTTTCAACAATGTGTGTCTCTCTCTCTCTCTCTCTCTCTCTAGACAAAGTGATGATGCTCGAAGCTGACGTTGTTCTCGGAAGTTTGACGAATACGAGCGGGAACGCGACCGAAGATATACCAATAATGGCCCATCCACCGGAAGTGACGAGCGATCTGTCGCTCGAAGAATTTATAGAGAGCGTTCTCGCTGATGGTAAACGCGGCGTCAAGCTCGACTTTAAAAGCATCGGAGCCTTCGAAGGGAGTCGAGCCATACTCGAGAAACATCGAGCCAACGTTAGTACACATTTTGAATACGATTATAATATTATTGGTTAATGCGACCAACAATCGTACCCCTTATGTGTTTATTCCCTCCAGATGAGTTTTCCAGTCTGGTTGAACGCCGACATTCTTGTGGGACCGGTCGATGCGAATCCAAACGATCCGCTCCCTGTCGATCCCACCAGTTTCTTGGCCGGTGCTGCCGCTTCCTTACCGGAAAGCACGCTCTCTATCGGTTGGACCACGAGGTAACGGCGCATATTTTCTGGCGCGATCATTCAATTGCGAAATAACAACGCGCAAATAGCGAGAGGAATTGAAAAATATTTTAAATCGCATTCCAGGTACGGAGCTCGATTCAACATCACCTCGGGAAATTATACGCAGGATCAAATTCGCAAGATGATCGATGTGCTCGGTCAAAGCAATACGAAACAGTCGATAAGTTATCCGGTGAGAGCCGGCTTAGCGGCGGCCGATGTTCAAATCTTTAAAGATTTATTGAAGGACACTTCGGCTCACGAGTCAACGTTGACCGTTTGGTCGAGTCCCGACGACACCGTCGACCTAGCTGCTCTCTCCAAATTTATCAAAGACGTTGGGGTCGAAAACGTTTACGTCGATGTACCCGAACAAGTTTGGAGCAAACTCAATATTTCCGGTGCAAACTCTTTCGCCACCGGTTCGATTGCCCTCCTCATTTCACTCGCAATGAGCTTCGCCATCACCAAATTAATGTAAACCCCGAGATTTTTGTTCCACGGAACAATTTTTCGACTCGATTTTCTTATTTATTCTCTCGTTACTGGTTTTTCTGATTTTTCAATCACACTAATTGCGTGTCGACCAAATTCAATTATTATCCGTTAATTCCACTTTATCTATTTTTTTTTTGTTTTCGTTCCAACCAGATGAAAATCCAACATTCTCCTCCTTCTAATTATGACAAATATACTTTTCCTTAGTGTCTATAAATATAAATTTGCGATCTATATACACGTTTACAATCTTGTGCACAGCGGCGATCGTTTTTTCTCTGGCACTTGTTCGCAAAATTGAACAAAAAAATGACAACTAATGCGATGCATTGAGAAATTTGATGATAGAGTGGCTTAATAAATCAATCAATTATTTGACGATGATTATTCTGATTCCATGCAAGGTCGTGGGTATAGAATTTGGAGCAATAAACTTTTTAGCCGGATGCATTTATACGAATGCTTTTACTTTTCATTTGCTCGTCGCGATTAAATATTCGCCACCGTCGTTACCTCCCGCTGGTAAATAAAAATGAATTTGAAATTGATTATTGGAAAAGTCGATTCATTTTTCATGAGGAATAATGACGGGAATATGCGCGACTCACGCTCACGCGTAGACACTTTTCTTTCTTGTACTGGGCGGCATAGAAAATTAATTTTCAAACTCGTAGAGAAAGTTACTGCGTCTTAATAATTGCGTATATGGAAAGGTCAAGAGCAGTTGACGCCACTCGTTTGTTTGTTTGTTTTTTTTTTTTTTTCCAATCTTTTACAAATAAGAAGTATAATAGAAAATAGATGGAATTTTTAAATCGTTAAACGCTGTGACTCGATGTGAATGAAAAATATTGAATAGTGTGGGAAAAGGCAATGGTTAAGCAAACTTGGAAAGTTGATACCCGCAACTTGTATATCTTTGCTCATCATATCGATGCGAGTTGACTCGCTTTTTTTTTTCATCATACAAAAGTAATGAGCAAACAATAACGCACGACGAGAGTGCCGCCGCGTCCGTGCATGAATAAAATTGATGAGTTTATTGTTTTTTGTGGTGTATTGCCAGTGGAGGAATAGCAGCAGGTGATGAGTGAGACTCGTGTATCTTAGGCGCCGATTGAGCAAACGTTGTTCAGACGCGGGGAAAATAATATTGGGATTAGGATCTGTCCGAGGTCCGACAGCCGATGGGCTAATGGAATTCGAGTAAGCCCCCCCCCGGGCTGTGCAATTGGAATAAGGGACGAGCGCGGTGTAAAGGACTGACAATGGTGGAGATTTACTGCGAAAATACGTGCTTTTACGTACAACATCGAAAGACGAGACTAATTCACGGACGCACAAATTTATACGGAATAATGGAATGATGGAGGAAAGTAACGCGATGCCAACGCTTCCTATGGGATTCGTAGTAGAGCTCTGTGCGAACAGAGGATAGCATTGTTCGTGACAATCTCCGTCATCTAGCGACGCGTTAGAGAAAAAAAATGCGATTGGTCGGTGCGGCCGGAGAAAGAAGGAATAACGAGGGACCGGGCAGCTGGCATCTCCGTCCGATCTTGCGATTTTGTTCTCGTCAACTCGATTAATTGTCTCTATGTACTTTTACAGACACACACACGTGCGGCTAAGGTTTCTCGCGCGGAGCTTTTGTTCCGCCCACTCTGTGTCGCCGTGCCGATGAGAGACGAGTCTCGGTGATTGAGAATTTTTCGACACTTTATTCGTGCGTATGCCAGAGGCACGTGCATGCGAACACGATGAGTATAAAATGTAAAAATAATAAAGGGGAAAAACAACGGGAGAATAGCGCTTCGCGGGGTAAACCAGTTTTCGAAGGGGTTATGTACCGACATCGGCGGGCCGTTCGACGTGTTTCAGTGCGCCAGATTTCTACGCGTACGCGAGGCGAGAGAGCCAGCGGAGGGAGAAACAACTCGTCGTGTGGATTTTGGCCCTCTCGTTGTCCTTGTTGCGAAGACAGAATTACTGAATGGCAATTGTAGCGAAATAAGTGAATGGACCGGTGATTCAAACCCCCCCTCCGGGCACTGCCCGAGCAACATTGAAAAAAACGCGAGATACTGCTGCTGCTGCTCGCGCAACGGAGCCAAGAAGATACATCCGGTGAGATCGCGCCTTGACGCACTTATCGCGCGAGCAGGGCATAAGACAAAGATGGATACGACATCGCAGTCGGAACAATTTGCTGGATCTTCAAGCTCGTAAATATCTTTCTGATCCGCGTGTGTCACCAAAACCTGAATCGAGCGCCTTTTTTTGCTCACTCACGTACACAGGTGCTTTCCCAATCGAAAAATAAGAATAAGATAATAATCTCCCATTATACCGCCGTCGCGTCACCGCGCGCACCGACACACTCAATATCAATCACTTTCAAATTGTTTTTCACTTCCATGCATCAAATTCATGAAAAAAAAAAAAAAAAATATGCCAATATTTGTTTTACAAGGTTATATCCAGTCAGCAGCGGCAATTCGGAGATTTGGCGCGCGATAATGCGATTACATTATATTGGAGTGACGCGAACGATGGTGCGCGCGCGTTGAAACGAATTGTGCGGTTATAACGTAGTCGTCGTAACAGCTTGTTACGAAGCTCGGAAGAATAGCCAATTGATGGATTTTAATCGAAATGAGCGAAAAGAAAAGAAGAGATAGGTGCATCGCGTCGTCAAGCTGCGCTGACACCGGTCATGGAGTTTGGTGGTGTGGCGGGGGATCCGTCTTCGATTGACGCATGCGCCGTGCATTTCGCGTCTCTTGCCAGGGCGGAGAGTCGGGGAAGGCTCAGTCGCCCGCGACAATCGGTCCGCGTAACACTATCGGGCTCGATCACGTTTGGACAACTCTGTCGGAAAAAATAATACCGGGACACGCGCTTTTTATCGTGACACAGCAGGGTGAAGGAACGAAAAATAATGCTCGAAAAATTTGTTTGATTTGCCGATTGAAAATGAGCGTTGGCATCGATCATTGGCAATTGAGAAAAATATTTATTGGTCATATTGATGAGGCTCGTACACGCGTACGCGATGTCACTCGAGGCTTCGAGTTTTCTAGTTTTTTCTATCAATTCAATTTTTGCTACTCGACTCGGACGATAACAACGATTGCTTGGAAATAAATCGTCAAAAATATCTCCGTGGAAAATACCGAAACACATATGAATATTGAATATTGCGTTATAGTGAAATCCACGTGGTGGTGCCGCTGCCGATAGTATCCCAATAGTGTCAAGGATTAAGTGAAAGAGCCCGCGAGTTAAATAAAATATGATGCTCGAGTTATCGGTAGACGTACCTTTTTGAGAGAAAAGCATGTCGATCAATGGGTGTTTTTAACTTTTAATCAGTTTCGTGAGAATATATGAAAGAAAAGCATCGCGCGTTACGATGCTCGTGAAAATAATAATTGCGTGAAATAATTATTGAAAAAAAAAATTGATACTCCGATAGAGCAAAGGTTCGCGCGGATACAACAATACGAGGGGAATTGGTATAATGTAAGCAGCGAGATTCGGGGCTTAAAAAGTTAGCGAGGGAGCAAAAGCATCGTCGATGCCGGTGACGTACGCAATGACGATTCCTCACCTCGTCAAATTTGGTAGTTCGGTGCTGGTCGCTCTTATCGTCGTATCGTCATTGTTAGAAATCGTCGGGGCATCGAGATATCGTCACAGGGAGGACGGGATCGTCGGTAAAAATCCTCGGCACCGTCTGAGGCACAGGCACGATGCTACCGGGCTGATGACCTCTCGACGAAATCACGTTATCCGGGGGAACGAGGATAATACCGAGGATTACGAGGATGCATATGTGGGCGGCGAACGGAACGACGACTACCGCGACGCCGACCAGGAATACGAGAATTACGAGATTGAACGGTTGACGCGTGGCCATCAAGCTCCGAGTCGCGTCAGCGGCTTTAGATCCCATCGCTCGAGATACGAGCCCGAGTTTAATTCGAGAAATGATCGAACGGCGATTGGTTCGTACGGTGGGGATTATCGGTGGTACCGAACCGGTGGTGGTTCAGGATGGCCAAGCGAGCAAGATTCGAGCGATCGTCGCTCGAATCACAGGCAACGCGCCGGACGTCACAACGAGAGAAGCCGATCGAACGGCGAATTCGGTTATCGCTCGAGAACCGGCTCGCTCGATGGAGCATCGGCATCTTCGCGAAGGTGGCGTTTCGACGAGGATCACGAGGACGAAGCCCGGCCCGGCTATCGTTCCGCAGCGAATATTATTCCTTCGGGAAAACGAAGTCGGCATCAACAGGCTCGACAAGAGCAGCGAAAAGATTTCGGCCAGAGGGCGAGCGGAACTTGGCCCGGTAAGAGGTCCAAGAGCAACGCAATCGCCCCGACATGGAGAAACGACGAGCACGATTCGGTCCTCAGCGTTGCTCTCGACGATGGCAATGAGAACAATGACGAGAATCACGAGAACGTTGACGATGAGAAAGATGCTACCGATGACTACGTCGATGACGAGGATGCCGGGGACGGCGAGGCTAACGAGGATGTCGCGCAGGAGGAGGAGGCGAAGCGGGAGGAGGAGGAGGAGGAGGAGGAGGATAAAGCATGGAAAGAGGACGAGGAAGAGATTGACGACGACGACGACGACGACGACGACGACGACGACGACGACGACGACGACGACGGACGGCGACGACGGCGACGACGACGACGAGGATCTTTTCGATACAACGAATTATTATAAAACCGAGAACGATCCGCCTTACAAAACTTTCGACGATATTATAAAGAGTCTGACTTGGGAAGATCCAAAGAGGCCAAAACCGACGGGAATTCGTCGGGATTATCGGAATATTGTTATGGAAAAATATCTGAAACGCGATGTTTACGGAAACATATTCGATTGGAGAAACGCGAGCAGAGGCGGCCACGATACTTTATATCGGGGCAAATCGATCGGTACGAATTCTAATAGATGGCGATTTCACGAGGGCAAAGCGAAAGAGGCGAAAGACGGGACGAACGGTGACCTCAACAGCTGGAGAGGTCGGAAAGAGAGCGAGAGGAGACGATCCTATACGAATTGGGAAGCCAGTTTGTCCAGCAGCAACGGCAGGAGCAAGAGCCTCGAACAAGAATACGAGGAGGAGTACGAGGACAACGAGAAGGATGAGGATGTTGCCAAGATCGGGCGACAACGCGTTTCCGAGATGCAGGCCGATATCGACAAGACGGTGAGTACATTGAATGTTGGTACGTCTCCGGTTACCCCGCCGCCGCCGCCGCCGCCGCCATGATGCCCCTGAAAATTCTTCATCGTGTACTTTTGTGCACAATTCGAGATATCGAATCGGTAGTCGCATAGCGGGCTGCTGCTGTACGAGCCGTAATGACCTTGGCATTGCGCGGCTCGAAGGAGAAAGAGAGAGACCGAGAGAGATTGCGATTCGACGCTATATACGTTGTGGTCTATACACCCACAGTCGCGTGGGATCTTCCTGGGATCGTACGATTCTCGCGCAAATATAGAGGGTGGTGCCGCGCCTGCTTCCGAGACGGCGAGAAAATAATTAACAAAAGATATTTTCAATTATTACGTCACGATAAGCCCGCGAGCACATAAAAAGCGTGGCATCGTTTCACTCCCAAGGGGAAAATTTACGATCCTTTCATGCAGTTTGAGAAAATATTTGAATATCAAACAATATCGTAATAGTAGCAGTTTGCCGAAAAGTTGTATTTTAACGAGCGTTGAACGAGAAGCAGAACGAGAGGGCGCGTTATTGCCCCACGAGACACCCTATATATTAACATATTTTTTTTTTTTTCCGCACGCTTCGTCTTTTCGATGGCGAAAAAAAAAGCAAGCTCCGGTTTGGATTTCCAGGTGACTGCCGCGCGAGAGTTTTCAAACGCGATGATCTGTACCGAAGCACTCCCTTCTATACCAACGGCGTCTCCCGCATCACTTTTTTTCCAATTGACATTAATACGCCAAATATTTTTTCATTTTCGCTGCGATTCGCTCCGCAGCAACACTTCTGCAAATTTCTGTGGGTGGGAATTTCCAGTTGTTTGCGGTGGAATTTGAAGATGAAGAGAGAGAGAGAGAAAGGTTGAAAGACCAATATTGTAGGAGCAGGAGATATGGAACTACCGTGCGCGCTCGCTCGATAATCTCTTTGAGTTTACGCTTCTTCGTAATGTAGTGATAAATAAAAAAGAAAAAAAAAAAACATGCAACGCGGAGAAGTTGTTTCATTGCCGAGCATAGAGACGGCTGGGTAAAATTCAACATCGGTGATAAGATTTTGCTGGCTAGCTGTGATATATTGTGTGGCAAGAGCGCGCGTGTTTAAGCGTATAAAATTCATCCGAGCCGTTCTTTGTGACAGCAGCAGCAGCAGCAGCAGGTATTCGCTTCTGATTAGGATTCAAATTCTTATCACAATATTTGCCAGATTGCCGAGTAGATTTTTGTAGCAACATATAAAATATAATAAAAAGAAGCGGAATAAGTTGGGGGGGGGGGATCGAATAACTATACTCGAGACTCGGTTGGTTTCTTCGAAAGTTACGGTGATTGCGCGCCAAGTATGTTAATTCGACGACGACGACGTGACGCGAATATCTCTAAATTTTGTACGATGCATCCCGCGGAGGAGCGTTCGTGAAAGCAGGCAAACGCCGCACCGTTTTATATACAGAGGTGTTTATGGCAGATTTGAGATTTGAATTTTTTTTACCGGGATATACCGGCGGGTGAAAGGGTCGCACTTTCTTCTCCGCGTTCATCTCGACTTATCCGCGTGACACCTCGGAAATGAGATGTCTGCCGTACACGTGATATACGCTCGGTGATGGTTAAACGCTTTCCTTACACGCGATCGCGTCCCCGAGCTGCGTGCGCGCGCGCGCGCCACCACAAATTAAAATAACAATAAACGAAAGGGCTCCGCGATTATTGACCGATCGATTTAAAATGAGCATTGAGATTGGCCGCTCGTTGCA
The DNA here is from genome assembly GCA_030522525.1 of Campopleginae sp. 14b. Taxonomy (NCBI): domain Eukaryota; kingdom Metazoa; phylum Arthropoda; class Insecta; order Hymenoptera; family Ichneumonidae; species Campopleginae sp. 14b. The sequence goes on from JAPYYS010001036.1 coordinate 46,686, forward strand.
TACTCGGTGGGTGCAAAACGTCGTATCAGTGTGCCCGACGATATTATAATATCCCGCCGCCGGCGGGACCGTTGACTCGCTCTTCTATCTCTGTTGCGACTGCTGTCTGCGGCGGGCAAGCGCTATTTCCCAGACTCGGCGCGCAGATTGATGACTCACGAGTATGGAGCAGCACGACCACCCCACCCGTGAAGAAATCCTCTCTCCCTCTCGCTCTCTATGCGCTCTTTGACAATTGCCATTTCGCTGCCACTTTTGTTTTTTTTTTTTTCCGACCATCTACCAATTCTCGCCGATCGTCGCCGCCGCACGAGAGACTCTGGATCGAAGAGCTCTCTCGCGCAACGAGCCAATATAGTATAATCGCGCGGTTAGACATTTTTCAACAGCCGCATTAACGCGTCACTTTGCTTAATGAAACATTCGCAATTTTATTCCATCATAACGGATCGAGTCGTTTGGAGAACTCGCGCGGGGATATCTATCATCCATGTTTTTCCATCTCTTTTCTCGTGCTGACCGAATAAATCTAAATAAATATCAATATTTATCCTTGATTCGTGCCAATTGAAATGTTTTTTGCCTTATCGTTATTTTTAACGACACATTCGATCGAACGCTGCTGCCGCCCGTGTGTACGATATAGCTTTATATTTAAGAAAGAAATGTCTCTTGTCAATAAATCAACGATTTTATGAATATTAATAGGGGGCATTCTTCGCCGAATTGCTTGATTTTTCTCTGCGGGCCAAGCCGGGCCAAGCAAGAACCCGCTGCCGCTCCCATTATTTTACTTTCTAGTTTTTGAATAACCAACGCAAATTTGGATATTACGAAGCGACCCATCCGTCCCCGAACGTCGCACCGTATAATTTCGAATAATTAAAAAAGTAATGTTGACACAAGGCGCACAAGGCAATTGTGAGAAATGCCTATTGCGAAAAAAATATCCCGTATTTTCGGGGCGTTTTATGGGACAATAAAAACTTTATCTGTTTTTTATGACACGTTGAATTCTCAGCTTGTGGTGATTAATCGCGCGCGGCATATGACGCAACTAAAATTTTATTCATTATTTTCAATGATGAGGCTCGCGCTCAACGCCTATACTCAATAAATGTCCGACACGAGTGTCCCTCGCACTGACATGTTCGTTAAACAACGAATAAATAAAAAATCTATCGGAAATTGAAAATAAATGACGTAAATTTCTATCCGACGCGATTATAATTTGAAATTGATGAACGTGGCAGGCATTTGATCTTGTTAAAATTTCCGGTCTCTTGGCCGCCGCCGCCGCCATTACTGCCACCAACTCGAATTGACAATTATTGGGATAATTGCATCTTCTTATCGGGATCTCTTGCTCGGGGACAATGAGAGCGTGACGCGAGGGCCAGCAGCAGGTTAGAAATCCCCGGCGGGGCGAATCTTAGCCTTTGAAAAGGGCGACGTCAAGCTGGGCCGCGGAATGAAGACGTCGAGGAGTAAAAGCTGGATCGCGGTCGCGCGTGAAAAGGTCTTATCACAATCTCAATTAATCGGACACTTGCGGTTGGCTGTTGGCGGCGGCAGCTTCCTTTCGGCTTATTCCAACGCTTATTGCTCCCTTAAAACTTTTCTTCGCCATGGCGGACGAATTTTTCGCATACCGTTGGCCGAATGCCGCGATAAATGTTGCGTCGTAATTGCTATATACCGCGCAGGTATACTCGGAGTATAATTGAACTTGACGACTCGAAGCAATCAATTGTTTCAACGATCGCGAACAATGCGCCGCGCGAGTGGCGTGTCGTGAGAATCGGAGCACTTTGACACAAGAGAAAAGGTATACTCTATAATTCCGCAATATGCTGCTACCTTTCGTGCAGTTCATCTTTTAAATTTGCATGACATTAATGAAACGCGCGTCGACGCAACATTCCTGCGAGAATAATAAAATGGTATTAGTTACAATTACGAGCTCGAAATAGCTCTCCGGATAGAGAGACCGGCATGCATCGCAGCAGCAGCAGCAGCAGCACCTGCTGCAACCGCTTTGCATTTAGCAATTATGAGAATTGGACAAAAATGTAATAGAAGGGGGGAAATATTCGCGCGGCCGAGAAATGGCCGCGAGATGCGATAGTCCAAATTCGCGGTGCTGCTGGCTGGAAAATTTATTGCGTTCGGTCGAGCCCGCGCGGTTTATGATCTCACAGACCGTCTCTAGAATTATTTTCGCATTGTCGTTAATAAAAAATGCAAACAGCAGCAGCAGACGACTCGGAGGAAAATATCATTTTTTTTGTTTTTCATTTGCATTATTACCTTTTTTTTTTTTTTGCCAATTCTATATCGTGGGTTCGCTCTGGACAGCCCCGCGTACGCGTTTCATTAATATAGTCTACAATTATTTTTGCAATGCATGAACAGATACGAGTAATTTTTATTACCCGGCTCTATCTAATTGATTTGGTTTTAGCGGCGCGTATGCGCAAGCTTCCGCAACAACCGGAGTTTCCAGTTCAAACGACCGAGCAAAAAGTATAATTGATTGGAAAATAAGAAAGGAATTTGGTGCACCGATAAAAGTTATAAAATATACTTGTATTTATTGATCCAAACGACACGAATCAGCGTCGATCTTTCCTCATTTTTAATCGCTTCGTTTATTGAATCCGTCGTTGCTCGCTCTTTCCTCGATACTCTCGTTCCAATCCCACGTGAGAGCGTCGCGATGAGTTGGTGGCGGATAAAAAATTGGGAATTAAATGGAATAAACGTGTGGAAAAGAGACGAAATGTCGTCATCTTCGAGAGCGGAAGAGACGGGAAAAAAAAAAAAATTCTTGTGGATTAAGCTTTGAGAAGCGATCAATAGTTTTATCAATGAAGAGTTCGCGGAGAAGCAAGGAGAAAGGGAGGAAGGCTGTGAACGATGTTGAAAAAATGGTCGGAATGATTTCCCCATTCGATACTGGCGAAAAAAAAAAAAGAAAAGACAGAGCAGTCGCCTGGAAGAATCGATGTCGCGGAGATGCGAGTATCGCGGTGCGGGGATGAAAAGTTTAGAGAATTACCAAGTACACGAGCTGGGCTATTGTATCGAGGAGTAAATTATTCGGAGCGCGACGTATTATTTGCCTGCGGCCCGAGCGCGGAGCGTGCGAAGCGGTCAACGCCCACGTTTCATTGCGAGGGCCATAAATATCCATCTCCGGAGAGACACCAATACTAATCCTCGACACTTATTAACATTAATCTCGGTGATATTATGTACGCCGTTGGTCTCGAGATTGCGTGAGTCGTGGGCCTCGGCTCGACTCCCAAGGCGGTGATGAAACTCGCGCCCATACTCGTTATTTATTTCCTTTTATCGTCGCGGACTTGCTGGCGCACATACAACTCGATCCAATATCATTGCGTATGAAAAACTTAATTGTCATCTTATTATATTAGAATTGAAATAATGTGTATTTTGAAAAGCCATTTGACGTTTTGCGCTGGCGTATTTACAACTCTCGCGCCAATAACGAGATATTCGAGCTTTGTGCCGGACAGCAAAGGATATTTAGGTATATAAATTGCGTATTTATATTCATCAACGTTTCGATTGGTTTTTTATTCGAGACGCCCCATCCTCGAAAGCATATATCCCTCGTGTGTCGGATTGGCGCGGCGCGCGATGACATTGTGCAACAATGCTAAACATCGCCCGATCTGTATCTGTATATCTGCGAGTTTGAATCGCTCGTGGCTCCTTGTTCCAGCACAACCGGAAACTATAATGTATGCAAAAATGCGTCGATAGTTTAGCCACTTTTGCCGTCGTGGTGCAGCAGCAGCAGCAGCAGCAGCAGCAGCAGCAGCAGCAGCAGCAGCAGCAGCAGGCTATTAATTATGGAGAGCGAGCGGACGCGGCAGCCCCAAAACAAACACAAATTCTCCGGCCTCGATTAATTTATTATTCATTCTTTGCCAAGCAACTTTGGAAAAGCGTGCGAGGATAGGGGCGGCGCGGAATCGTCGCGAAAACGAGCGCCACCAAATTTCAACAACATATTTTGTCACAATTATTGGAATTTCGATGTTACGAGGTTCGGCGTCGAGCGGCAGACCGTCCGCAGACTTTTGAATAAGGCGAAATTTAAATGGTGCGCGGCAAAGTATAGGAGCAGCGCGCGGGAGGCTGTTCGGAGCAATGACCCCCCATGCGCGGTTCCCGAGGAAATTCGTTGGTCCCTTGGTGCGCTTATTGCTCGAGTTGCTATTTTGGCAGTGATGCTATCTGTGTCGTCGAGCGGTCGCTCAATACCGGCTGCGAGCAAGTAAATACTTGTAAAGTTACGTATGAATCTCGCCAGTCTGGAATAAGTAGCAGGTTCGAGAGACAAGAAATGTTCAATTACCCGGCTAAAAATAATCCGGGCGCGAGCAAGGGGACCGTTGCATGGCTTTTCGGTTGTTTGAAGATGCTCGTTACGGACGCGCCGGCGGGTCGTCGAAAGGTTTGGCCTTTGCTCTCGCGCGCGCGAGCATCGATCCGGCGGCCAAGAAGATAATCAATTGCGAGCGGCTCGCGAGCGACTGAAATGGAAAAAAATCGTGCAAAGAAGCGCAAAGAGCCAGGATCGAGCGGTATAGACGCGGTTCGTTAACCTTTGGCCGCGGTGTAGGCGCACTCGATGATTTATGTCTCGCGTGAATCAGCGTCTGGGACTCGGGATATTCTTCTCTTGTTTCTTCGTCACGCGGCATATTTTTCGCTCGCATATTACACATTATTATTTCATCAAAGTACGACGGAAGAACGGTGGTGCACCCGATGCTTGCCAAAGTGCGAATAGATTGCAACCCGGGATGACACTTTCGAGCCGAAGCGGCGGGCGCGCCATACGGTAACGAGATACTCGCTGGAACAGGCGAACGAGTCCGAGCAACGACGGGCCGCCGCAGCCGTGTCGGCCGGCACCAGTTCGGGGCGTCGACAAAACGGGTTTATTACCGCGCTCCTGCTACCGCCTTATCTAATTATATTTCACTTTTCATACACATTATTGTGCTAGATGCGCAAAATCCACATGGCAAAAATTCACATTTATAACGCATATGTGGCATTGCGTAATAAAGAAGAAACGACGAAATATTGAGTCCACTGGAAGACGGGAATATATATATAGGAGCCTCGCGCACCTGTCGAAGGTCCGAAACCTCCGCGCGCCTCGATACGGCAAACATATTACACCCATATAGCGCCCGACGCATATTTTTATTTTTTCAATCAGCAGTCATACGTGAGTATTTGACCCGCGGAGAAAAAATTCTTAGTTATTAGCAAGCAGCTATTTAAAAGTGTGGAGGGGGCATATGATCTGGTCAACGCGGGCGAGAGAAGAGAGCGGACAGCTAGGGGGTTGGCTGACGTTGCGGGGAGCATCCTCGTCGTGGTTCCAAATGATATATGAATCGAATGGATCCGCGCCCGTAAACCTATGGGAATGGAGGATTGACGGTGACGCGGGACACCGTCCGCGACACGTTATTGCGCCATAATTCCCGCTATGCGGCGTCGATTATGATGACCGGCGCACGACCGCAATCATTGTATATACTCGGGTTCGCGGACAAAAACTCGACGTCGTGAAATGCGTGCCAATGCGATGCCGCCGCCGCCGCCGCGTCGTATAAACACTTTGGGGGGAGACTCGCAAAGTTTGTTTGTCTCGTCTCTTCTCTTTGTTGTGTTGGCGCGCGACGAGTCCTCTCGTCCGAATCTCGATAAGTCTGCGACCTTATAATATAATAAGCAGCTAGCGTGTCTTCGAATCGCGAGTTGGCGCTTATTTTGGGTCGCCCGTGCGATGCCGGCCCGCGTCTCAACTAAGCCCTCCTGCTCAGCGTCTCGCGCGAACCTTGGGAAAAATCTTGTTCATTTACAGAATAAACAAAGTTGTTGCCTCGCGAAACGTTTGCTTTATTTTCAGTCAACGGAAAACCCGATTGATAGCCTAGCTATATCGATTACGACCGTATCCACCGTTCGCGGTTGAGGTCGTGCCAAAGCAAATATTTCATCACCGCGCGCGCTCTAATCCGGAAGGGTGGGCACCGTGTGCGTTGAGCTATTCGATAAAAGCCGCGTTTTTGTTTGTTTGTTTTTTTTTTCCATTCCCCCCGTTATCGTTCAAACTGCACAATCTATTTAATAATTGATCATTTATATAGGCCCTCGGTGCGGCGGGACAAATAGGATCGTTAATAAATGCGGATAAATAAAAGGTAGGTGTCGTTGTTGAGACGGCAGCGGGACATGATGATTGCTCGGCTGTTTAATCTCGTTGTGACAAGATTACGCCAACGATAACAAATATAGAGCGACGTTATTTTAATAAAATACCGGCTTCAACTATACTTTGGCGCCGCGTACATTTAGAATATTTAATTGAATTCGCGTTGGCACGATCGCGCGCTCGCGAGTCAATCGCGAAAGCAAATTATACGAATTACATTGAGAGAAACGATCGAGATATCGCGCGGTGGCTGGTATTTGCTCCTGCCACTGTAAAACGCCGCGACGAGGCCAAAATCTCGGCCAATCCCGCATATTATTTTGTCAAATTTTGACTCTCCAATGAAACTCGACTCGCTCCTCACTCCACCGCACTTACTTTGCTACGATCCTCGCTTTTTTCCCTTTGTTTTTCACGTTCCCTCGACCACTTTCTTCTTTTCTTATACGACAATATGGAAATTTGCATTTTCTCATATGATACGGCACGTCCACCGAGAGCACTATTTTCATTTTCAATTATATATATATATATATATATATATAGTCTCGGGGCTTATTGAAAAGCTTATTGAAAGTGCATAAAGAGCATGTACGATCGAGTCTCGTTTATGGAGGATGTGCCATAGTTTCGTTAATCTTTATAGAGTCATTCGTTATTCATGATGTTCCCGAAGAAAGAATTTTTCAGGTTGAGTCATCCGTACAGTCTCGGTGTCGCCGCGCCGCGATGCCCTCGCTGCTCGTCCATCATTGCCTGCTCTTATCTCTTGAAATACATAAAAGTACGCGCGGACACTCGACATTAAACAGACATTCTTGTAAGATCCGTTTGTTGTACGAAAGAGAAAAACGGTGCATCAAATATATTATTTATAATGACGGATTTTCCATAAATAATCCTGTAACGCGTGCACCGTTTAGTATTAAATATAAAACTCGGCCGCGCCCGACAATGCCACCGGTATATAAGCTTTTCTCATCATTTTATTCATCTTTTCATTCGCCCATATACGATTGTTGTCACCGCGGCTCTAGTCTATATATTTTCCTTGGCGCTCATTTGTTTCTATTAAGACTTTCCAAAGGAGTGTCATTCACGAGCGAAATAATCGTATTCCGTTAGACGTAAGTAAAACATGATGTCATCCCCTAGCAGAGCTCTAAAAGTCGTGCACCGTCACGGGCGCGCGCGCTCCAACGCACTTATCCTTATTCTTATTATTATTATATCTGTATCTCTTACATTGTAATTTTGCTCTTATTCCTTTGGAAAGCGGAACAAATTTTGGCCGATATTTGGTCGCGTTACGAAAATGGAGAATGACCGCCGGGCGAGTAGAGAGAGAGAATAAAATAAGCTCGCTCTTGCGTTGACAATATATTATTCTTCCGACCCGGCGCACCGGCTGGCCGACTCATTCAGCGCGCGATCCCACAACTCGCTTCAACGAATATCGAACTTTGGTAGGCAAACACTCCACGACACTCGGACGATATGGTAGGATAGTTTTTTAATTTGGTTGTCTCTGCGCGCGAGTCTGGATTTGTGGCAGGAAAGTAAAATTAGCATTGCGCGAGACGACAACGTAATCTAGGTCATAGAACATTCGGAGAGTATATGACGCGTTGGGTGCGTCTCTTTATCTCTCAACCCCGCGTACTACGGAGAAATCGAGTGATAAGAATATTGTAACCTCTCGTGCGCGATGTGCTCTCCGTCGTCGCTCTCGCTCGCACAGTTGGGCCATAAACTAGTAATACTTTTTACCAATCGCGTTTCTTTCAACAATGAGAGTTTTCATTATTCGTGTTTGGGTCTCGGCCCACGGTGGCAATAAAACCGAAAGAAATAACTCAAACGCGGACGAGTAATTTTTTAAAAAATAAAATTGACCCTCGCGGAATAAAATATATTATGTACGGCCGCATAGTGGCAGAATAGTTATTTATATTAATATAGGGATGAGGAGGATATAATGAGACGATGGGTGGGCCATCGTCATCTCTATGCCATGTACGATCGCGGTGGTCTCCGCCCCAGGACGTACGTGCCTTCCTCACCACCTGACTCGTGCTTCATTGTCCGCCACGACGACTTGTTATCAGATTCACGAATATTAATTTAATATACCAACCGCCCGCGATATTGCTCGCCCGCTCGCCCGCCTACTTTCGCGAGAAAGCCCGAGCGTCCTTCGCGCTTCTTGCATCAATCGCGAGGTCGTCTTTCCTAGACCGTGAATCATCGCCATTATCATTTAAGCAAAATAACTTCATGAAGAAATATTGCATTCTTATCGCAACCGACCGTGAGGGCGAAGCGGCCACACCAGCGTGTGGTAATAAAATGTGCAACGCGCCCGTCAACATTATTGTTGAGAGTAGTGCTCTCGCAAAGTTCGTTGCAACTTTTGGGTGGTCCATACAATAAGAGCTCTCTCGGACGAGTGTAGTAACGCGCCGCCGCTTCTTCTCATCGATTCGAGAGCAGCCAGTTACACGATCGTAAAAATCTTTCTCTTCTTCTTCTTCCTCTCCTCGCGTCTCCTTCGTCTTTTTATCGCGTATACATTCTGTCAATTTGTTTTCTCCTTCTTTGATACATCGCGGCAACATTCGTTTTTTCCCTTTTTTTCCTCCAAAGAATCTCAATCGACACTCGAGGACTATTTAATTGCACTCTCTGTGGAGCATTGAAAAAGTTGGTAGGCTCTTTCGTGTACGCGGTTGATGCGCGGCGGCCACTCTCCGTTCCGAACCGGTCAAAAAATGGAGGAAAAAAATTCGACCGAGCTAAAAGCCTATTGAATGGAGAGTTTGATCGAGAGAGAGAGAGAGGGCGCTAATTGATTTCTCAAGTACGATATGAAAACGGAAGTCTATCGCGATTGAAGCACAAAGATGCTTGGGATGCTTGGCTACTTTTCATTATTCTTATTTCGCTTCGATCGATATCCCGCCTCGTGTTTTTGTTCACTCGCCAACAGAAGAGGAGGAGAATTGTTTCTATTACACGTCGGCGGACTATCAAAGAGACGCAGATGTGCTGGCTGTATAATCGCCGTCGTCGCGTCTTCGTCGTCGTGCAAATGGAGATTAAGTAGGTCTGTGCCCTCCTCTCCGGTCCGGCTATTTTGCATATAAAACTCCCTTGGTCGTTCCGCGTATACTATATATACACTCTGTCGCAAAAGTTTTCGTCATTAAATATTTAATGGGATAAAGAATAATAGTAAAGGTGAAATTTGTATTAATTGTGTGCAGAATTATACCGACGAGGAAAATGAAACCGAGAGCGAGGACGAGAGATCGAATTCTACGGCGAGTACGGTGCCAACGACGATGAGTTTGCCGACAACGACAACCGCGAGGCCAGCGATCGCTGCTCGAGATCCAACGTTAGCTCACGAACGAAAAGACACGAGGTCTCATGACTCGTGGAGCGATTCTCAATCAAACGGTTTGCAGCCGCAGTCCGCGCATACTCCTATTAACAAATGGCATTCCTCCGTTAATCGGGATACCACCAAGGACTCGAATAAGGGACACGCTCAACAAAATATACTGAAAAATAGAAAAAAAGGTAAGTGTACTCGCAACAATACTTGTTGTTAAACCGAAAGATACGAGCGAATCGCCGGTACGATGAAACTTTTTCAGCGGCCGATATAAAAGAGGCTCTTCAACACGCGCGAAAAGTATCGCTAGAGGGTAGTTGCCAATGGCCGAGAGCTCGAGTCATACCGGTCCGTGACGTCTACCCGAGCCCCTCGACGACTTACGTTCCGCACTGTGCCATACTCCACAGATGTTCGGACGATACCGGATGCTGCAGATCGGAAGCATTTACCTGCGTTCCCAAGCTCTCCCATCGCGTCGAGCTACACTTTTACGTGAGTCTTCAATCACTCTATTCTCATTCAGCCATCTCATTTCATGCATAAACAAAGAAAAAAAAGACGAATATCGTCGAGAGACCCGCTCGACAAATTGTGCAAATATTGAAACGAGTAATTCTCTATATACCGCGCTCGAGCTGCTCTCTACGCCCTAAATATATACATTATCGTTATTTTATACTTAATTAGATATTAAGGCGTGACAGTTTGAGTGAAATTGATCGCGCCCGAGGCAACGCGAACCTCTTTTGCGCTGTTGCGCTGCCTCCCTCCTCCGGTATTTTCCAAGGAGATTCACCGCCCGGTCCATATTATGCATTATTACCGCAGGTTAAGCGGCGTCTTGTGCGTCCTCGTACTGTATTTATGCAGCAAAGCAACCTTTCCATTAGGCCTTCTTTCTTTCTTCAATATTTTCTTTTTTTTTCTTGCCTATAGGGGATTCGCTATGAAGTGAAAAACTTTGACGACGCGACCGACATATCGATTTAATTTGAAAATCAGCCTGCGATCCCAATCAATTACAATATTTACCCTGCTGCATCGATGATACAAGTTTCGTTGGATAATTCGTTGGATTCGTTGGTCGGAAAATTAACATATCTTTGGCCGCATCAGGTATCTCTCTTCTCGGCGGACGAATAACTGCGAGCGTTGTGTTACCGCCGCGAAGAACACGGCCCGGGTAACCGGCGGCGCCCCCAATTTGTCCATCATCATTCTTTCGCCGGATCGAGAATTGTAAAATATAATTTGGCAAGCCGTGCGTCCGTCCATGAAAAATGCCGAACCGCGTGTTGCCATAGACGATTCGAGTATTCGAGTCACGCGCCGTTCACCTTCTGCGAGCGATCGATCCAAACTCCAGTAATCATCGGTATCATTCAATTTGTTTTTATTTTATTTAAATCCCTTCAATTATCAGGCGCGTTATTATCATTTCACGGCTTGAATGAGACCACCCAGGCGCACTTTCTCGAGATATCGCTGCCAAATATATTGCCAAAGGGTGCATTCGCGTAGTTTTTTTTTTTTTTTTTTTTTTTTTTTTTTTTTTTTTTTTTTTTTTTTTTTTTTTTTTTTTTTTTTTTTTTTTTTTTTTTTTTTTTTTTTTTTTGAGATGGCTGAAAATTGTATACGCTCAACATTTTACTTCGGAATGATGTTGCGACGGTGTTGCGTCAACGAATAATAAAACACTCGGTGCTGCGGTAATAGTTGGATGGCCCATCCAACCGTGGCACGATCTATAGATTATTTTACCTGCTCCGCCGGTCGAATTATTATTTCGAAACAAGATGCATCCTGCCTCTCTGATCATTCGCTCCTTGAATATGCAATCCTCGTGTATACCATCGTTTGACCGACTGTGCATCCATCAAAATCAATACTTATAAATTCGTAACGATTCGCGGGAAAAATTTGTATTTTCCGATTACAACCATTATAATATTGAATATTTCATTCGGACAAGGGGCTCCTCTCAGCGATCGGTCGAATTAATTTTTAATCCCGTGTTTAACAAAACACGATTTGCCGCGCTTTCATTTAGTCGCATCGACACGCTGCCATTTAATTATTGAAAAAATCACTACGAGAGTTATATTCCCGAGTATGGCGTGCTGTACGCGGTTAATGGAGCGAGACTCGGGGATACCGAGTGGTATGTCGAACAACTGTCAATGCGCGCGCGGCCGTTCGCCTTCTTGTACAATCCTATATCGATAAACCATTCGCATATTATTCACTCTGTATAGCGCGCGTTTATAAAAAAAGAGTTGATTCGAAATACCTCGAGACACCGCCCGCGATACATTATTTTAAAAGGTTATTCCTTCGGATTTTGCTACTTTCTCGACAATTTCTATTTCGTACCGTACACGAGTTGATCGAACGTTGCAAGTATGACTTTGCAAGTAAGCAACGGAAAGAGAAGAAAAAATGAAGGAATTGCTCAAACTCGATAGAGGGTAACGATCGATTTATGATCGATCGTCAATTACGTGATGCCCGGAGGGGAGCGGTTTGGGACGATCACAATGGCTCGCGGTGTGCGCGTGTTATCCTTGTCGTCATGGCCGTCAACGCGGTAGACGGGAGGCGCGTTAATGATCCCTTTCAATGTCACGTCATCCGAGAATTATAACGAAGACGTCGAGTCCCCGCTGCTGCTCGAAGGGATTCGCGAGCCATTTCCGCTTGCCTTCTTGAGGCCGAATAAAGCAATTATGTTAATTACTTATCGATCGGAATTTGATGCGCAGCAGCCTCGCCTCAATGTCTCTAAATTTTCTTCAGAACCGCGTCTATTGCTCAATTAATATATATATATATATATATATCTGCCGTCCGGCATTCCACATTGGCAAGCTCAGACTTTATTGACGCTTCGACCAATTTAATCGCAACAGGCTATTGCTCCCTTGATCGCAACAACAATTTCTACCCGATTGCTATATTAACAATTAGGCTCGACAAATGCCCGCCGTGCCGCGGTCCGGACCAGTCTCGTTGCATTCCTCTCTGCCGTTGAAGACGAGCGAGCCAATCCCCATAGGCCATTCATTTTTTCCAGATCGATCGAAGATAAAGGTGCATAGTGAAATTGAGATCCAAGTCGTAAACGTGCGAGAGCGGAATAAAATCCTGGTTCAAGACCTCGCGTATGTTTGTAGATCTCGCATCAGATGAAAAGAGTCATCAACATGCATGAAATGTCAATTTGTCTCAGACTCCCCGAAGAATCTCTCACCAGCGACGCGGGTGTTTCATCATGTATAAACTACAATTGGGTCAGTCACGATTCCGTCAATGTCCTTCTGCCACTGCGGCTCTATAACGGCGCGCGTTCGGCTCGTTATAGACACTTTAACGCTTTGTTTATTCCGAGCCTGCTCTCGCGACCTCCATACCACACTACATACGCCTGTCCTTCGTGCTTTTTTTTTCTTCTCCCCCTTCCAGTCCGCTATACGCAGTTTGGTGCTTTTGTTGCTTCTTGCATTGGAAGAGTCGGCGCCTCTGTTTGGGCAAAACGCGAGGATCATCTTACGTGCAGAGGATTGACGCACGCTCGCACGTTGCTCGCGCATCTTTTACCCGCGGGTTATATAAATACGGAGGGAGGTCAGGGAGGTAGCTTCCGCGATACCGAAATACGCTAATTTATAGAGGCCTGCAGTTGGTTCTCTCGTTTTTCCTTCGCCCAAGCATCTACTCTTCCGACATACTAGTCGTCGTCGTCGTCGTCATACGAGAGCGGACGAACGCCCGCGTGGATGTATTTTATTCTTTCTCCCGTTACTCTCGCATTTTCATCTTACCGCACGTGCATTCTGCTGCTATTATTTCTCGATAGTACTCGGATTAATTCGTACAATGCGTGCTTCAGTCGCGTGCAACTGGGTCAAACGTTCTTATTGACAACTTGGTCGAATCATTTTTTCTCGTGGTTATCCAAATTTATCGCTCATCACGCTCGTTTCGTGGCAACGCGTCTAACGTTTTAATCTTCAATTATTGCAGCAGGCATCCGATTAAAGGCAACTCGTCTAAAGCCCTCGGCCCGGATTTCACTGGCAAAATAATTATTTCAATTGCTTACCATATGGAAAAGATGCCCGGATCTCGCCCCGCGCCATTAAAATCCCGAATTTGATTCGCTGCTCCTTCGGTCGTCACGGCGTATAAACCCATGAGGGACCATTGATCCATGCATATCGGGGAGTCTGGATTAAGGAGAAATCCCGCGTATGAATCATAGAGAAGAGATCGAAAATTGGTAACTACCAAGAAGAAACGCTCGACGAAACAATAAGCTTCGAAGGGAAAAGCGTATATGAAGATTGACTGGTTGCATATGGTTCTTGAGATTCAAGTGGCCGCAGCTCTCTGCGGCGTCACGTTGAGCCGCTGCCTCGGAGTTTGTATGAAATTTAAACGATTTAAGGAGCTCGCGCATTGGCGCACTCGAACTTTTCAAACTTTTTCCCCGAAGTCCGAAAATAAATCACGATTTCCTCTCCACTTGGTGACTCCGTTGCCGGCGGTCCCAATTTTTTCGGACCAAAAGTCTTTCCGAGTTCATGGTCGACAGAGTTTTTTTTTCTCCACTCGATCCCCATTATCCGGCAGCTACTCAATAGCGATGTACGAGCCAGAGCCATTAGTTATCGCAAAGTCAAGCTTTAAGTGCTACCGCTCGAGTTAGGAGGAGGAGGAGGAGGAGGAGGAGGAGGAGCGACCGAGGCGGCGAGACGGCGCGGGGGTAAGGTGTGTCCAAAGCCAACTACTCCGGCGGCGGTATGCGCACGCCGGATTATCCTCGTCCAAGCTCGAAACCAAATTTTTCGTCCTTTGTCAGCGTATAATGACGGATCGTCCCGCGCATATAGATCGGTCATTAAGTAACCGGGCCGCGAGCGTGACTACCTGAAAAGGAAAGGTAAAAAAGTTTTGCGTCCATCTCTCTTATATCGCGCTGCTGCTGCTGCTGCCGCGGCTACTGCAGATGTTTCGGGCGACGCGCGTGTTTTTCATAATGCTGTCAGCGTCTCAATACCGTGGCGAAAGATCAACTTGACTCACTCTCGCGGCTCGGCAACCGGAAACATGAAAACACACAAAAATGTGCAACAAATGAAACACAAAAAACGTACTTCTCGCGCGGGTGTAAAATTATTTTAGAGGTTCAAAGAGCACTCCGCCAAACTGAAAGATGCTGGTGATGAAAATGTGCGAGGCCATTTGTATAGCTGACGAGCATCAAAGGGATGAAACTCGCGCGATTAAGCGCGCGTAAGAGAAAAACGAGTTAGTATATATATATATATATATATATAAGAAACGTCGAGAAACAAGATAGTAATGATCCTCTCGTGAGGCACGCGACTGAAAATTACCGGCGGAAAAATAACACAATCTGCGTTGTTTGTTGAAAATACGATAAATCGGGGTGGGTCTCTTCCGGGATGCTTAATTTAGTCCGCTGGCAAGGTTTTATCGGGCGTTTAGTGATGACGGTGCGAGTTGAACGCAAGCGGCAAGCGGACAGGCAATCGCGCGGGCGTAGAGCTGCGATTGAATTGTTATGCCTTTCGTTTGAACAACCGTAACGATCCACGATCAATGCCAGCAGCAGTGCTCACCGCCGTTATCTCAATGATATGACTTGACTCTGTTTATTGGACGATTGTGCAGGCATCGCGGCCACGATACGATATTGATTCGAGGAATTGCCCGCGATGGTCCAACAAGTTGGAATAGATTATTGAGTTTGAAGATTTGACGCTACGGAGCTACCTTTTGTAGGGAAAGTGTCCGAGCGAATAGCGCCGTGTTTTGCGTTGCGTTTATTCAAGCGGAAGATCATAGCCGGGATTGACGCCTCGCCAAACTTCCGGTCAATATGTTATTGGCTCTCGACCCAAGTTTGTATGAATTTCGTCGTTTTAGCGTGAGTCGACTACCCTTTTTATTTTCGTTGGTGACTAATTGTCGCGGTGTTGGCAGAAGGATACGGATGGAAGAAACTCTCAATTGCGCGTATGGTTATTAAGCGTGGGCGCGATAATGACGGTCGCCCGATCGTCATGAGGACGTGAAGAAACTTACGTGCCCCACGCACGCCATCTTTCCTCCCAGTATATCTATGCCGCCGCTGCTACGATGGTCGCGTACCCTCCGCATAATCACTTTTTAACTATGACTCGAGGTGGTTACGGCCGCCGCCGAGGCCTTCACTCGCGCGCCTCCGAGCGAAATAATTCTCTCAAACGAGGCGAGTCTAGCGCACGAATGGAACGGCAAACTGCACGTGAGTGCAAAGTAATACGTTTGGTATGGAATTAGCTTTCGGAATTTCCGCAGCCAAGATTCATGAAATTTTTTCATATTTCGCGCATCATCATTTAAACTCGAGAGTCGTCTCGGAATTGAGTCATCGAATTTCTCACTCGCGTTCATTCGCCAGTCAATTGGCATGGACGACTCTTGACTGCGGTTCCCCGAAAGTTTAGCAACCCGCGGTAACATATGTGTCTCGGATGCTGCAAACTATACAGCGCCCCTCTGTTCTGGTAGTTTGATGCATGACCAGCACGCGGGTTCAATGCTGTTCGTAGCTGCTTCTTCCCTTTCTTTTTTAGCGGCCTACCTCCGCCGCAGCTAGCCGCCCCGCCGTAGCCAACGGGCGTCGGTTCAATGCACCTTTACTTTTCTTGCTTCCTCGCGTTTTTTCCATTTTCTACAATTTCGATATTTCAATACGAGACATAATAATTAAATTTGAATAAATAACGAGCGCAGACTAGATCGCGATAGGTTAGATTTTCATGCGATTAAAGTTTGAAGGAGCAATTTTCGTAATCCCATTTATACATGACGCTCCCGCAGCGAGAGCAGGAGAAAAATATGAGGAGCGGCAAAGCAGTATATAGGTGAAAGGTGAATTTCAATGTTCCAAGCGAGTCATCCGAAAGTATAGGTAGAGGAGGGGCTGGCTGGTGCCGTGTGTAAAGCATCATAATCGCGATCTTATATTTATGCAATATATCGAGAGGCAAGCTAGCGCGGTATAATTTTAACGAATGAGAATGACAGACTCGCGGCAGGTATTCCCATCTGACCAACTTGCTGTCGCAATATATGCTTATCGATGATATGCAAGATAAATAGATAGTCGTACAGATGTTAATAGAGAACGGCAGCAGGTTCTTCCAATGGAAGATTCCTAGCTGTACGGGATCGTGCATCATGCGTGGTATTTAAATCGATCATATATATACAAGCCTTGGAGCGACACGCGAGATTTCATTGAACGTTATTTTTCTATCGTGCTTCATTGAAGCTCAACATTTTACTCGATCACTATATTTAAAAACGTTGAATTATTCATTATCGTAATGGGCGCTGCACGCTCGTTTGGTAATTGAATCGTTCGACGCGCGCTATACTCGCACTTGCGGAAGAAAAACAATAACACTTTATGAGAAAATAAGTATTTGCAACTCTCGAGTAATTGTCGTTTCGATTGAAGAATGAGCATGAGAAAAGGGTCTCGATCGAGAGTGTAACGAAGTATTGAAGCGAATAAATGTTGCTGGGGAAAAAGTCTTACATGATAATAAGGAGGCCGGCTAGACTACGCCAGACACAGATCCGCCGCCGAGTCCGCGCGCAGCCGGAATGTAAATAAACACCTCGGGTATCGATCTTTCGAATCAACGCCACGTTCGCGAGATGGACCAACTCATTGGGATTATTGGTATGCGATGGACCGTGCAAGGAATAAGCGCAGCTTATCGATCGCGAGCACGCGCGGACATAAATTGTTATACGGGTGTGAAACTGCCTCTCGAACGGGTGTCTGCCGTCGTGGTAACTGGACGATCTATGCAAATTTATCGAGCGTGTAAATCAGCAAAAATAAGAGAGGGATTAAAAGATGCTCGCGATCTCCCCTGCGCGGCATACATTTGTACCACTTGAGTTGTTGTTGTTTTTTTATTTTTTTATTATTTATTCTTATCGTTCGAGTTATCTTTTTATACCATCGCATGAATGGGTTCCTTGTATAAGATATAATTGTTATTAAAAATGATGAATGATGAAAAACCGCGATTTGAGACTATATTATCGGAGAGGATAAAAGTTGCACAATTCGCGCGATAAATTCGGCTGGAACGGGCGTGTCCCGTCCTTTCGCCCGGCATGTTTATAATAATTATATGTGTGTGTTGAGCAGGCAAATAACCGGATCAGCGGTAAATATCGATCGAGGCGTTGATTTATGTCCAGGCCTCGTCGATTGCTAGATAGAAAATTATAGTACATTCTAATATGAGCCCTCCAAACGGATCTGTCATCGCGATCGCCGCAGCAATGCCATGTCTATATTCACTCTCTTTGGTTTACGTTGCGTTGGTATGCTCGCACGTGCGAGCCATCAATAAGACGGCGTTGTTAATGCCGTTGATCATCGTCGAAAGTCTGGATCCCGTAGTTCGTTCAATTTTCATGTTATCTCGGCCGCAATTATTCAAACTGGCTAGTATTGAAAGATAATTATTGCCGATAACGAGTTCGATAACGTCGCGAAACAATTGAGACGACTTTATAAAGTAAGATTTGTCATTGCGTTTGCTCGCATGTAATTGAATATCTCGGAAGAAGAAGGTATTCAGTTTCGGAAATGAGGCTGCGTATACGCATAAATTTATCGGGTGTGAGGTGCCAATAAGAGATATACGCGTCTTCGGTAGATGGAATAACGAATCGTTGCGGGATAGTAGGAAAAAAGGAGCCCCGGGCTGGGAATAAGAAAGGCGAGGGGGGAGGAGAATCGAGCGAGATCGAGTGGCGCGCGCGGTATATGCACCGAACGAGTTTAGTGCGTTTGACGATTGTAACTGCAGACAGCCTGGCGACGCTTTTATCCCGATGTGGCAAAGTAAGAGCAAAATACTCGAGGGCAATATAGCGTTCAACGTCACAGACTCGTAATAACCATGCACTCGCGCTAATACTCCGTGTAATTGGATCAACTAACATTCTAGGTGTATGGACGGAGGCGGCTACCGCGGCGCGGTGGGGTTAATAGGCTCCGAACTATCTAGCGCGCACACACGCTGCTCCCTCCGCACAAATACCTCATTCACTTTTTATTTTAAATAATATATTAAAGAATAAACATTGTTGACGCCCACCAATCTGCAAAATGCAGATTGCTACGTTCGCGTCTTGTGTATAATTATGTGGGCGTGTTCTTCAAATAAATTTCCCGTTGCAGTATCTTTTTCATCCGCGTATGCTGCGTCGTGTATCGGGCCTTGCGCGGCCTCCTTTATAAAGGAGGCTTTTAGCGGAAAATGCGGTTAAATAAATTTGTGTATCGCGCACGTACGATGATGATGCGGCGCGGCGCGCGGCGAACCGACCGCGTGCGAGCTTTTTAATTACGGCGTTCGCGTGTGTACCGGTCTCCATAAAATAAGTTATCGTTTCAACGGTCAGCAGCCTCTGTACTCTGTTCCCTCGGTTTTTCAATTAATGAGGAATTTCAGGATATCGACGCACGGTACCGCAAACTCTTATCTCTTATTTTTTACGAGCCAGACTTTTACTAATATACACATTATTCCGGTCGGTGCTGCGGGCAAACAACTTTATATCGTTGCTTTTTTTCAATTCAATCGCATCCGGCAACTATTGGAAGTGGAAAAGCCCTGGAACAAAGTGGTGCCATCAATTCGAGTCGCCTCCTTTGCTTAGTCTGCTACGCTTATTTATGGTCTCCGTTGTTATCGTTGCGATGCAATAGAGACAACGACGGCGGAGATAAACTCACTTCCAGACACGAGACTCGTTCGGTATCGCCAGATATTTTCTCTCTCTCTCTCTCTCTCTCTCTCGCGTTGACCGCGATCAATCCGTTATTCCGATTATTCGGAATAACGCACTGCTGCATTATTTGATATTTTAATGTGACATGTCGCGAAGCAGCCGGTAGTAGAAATTCCGATCGTACTATTTAGCACAGATGAAAGTTTGCTATCGTCGCGCTTTGAAATGTAAACAAAGGATTGAATGGGTAAATAAGTGATGGTGAATGAGAGAGTCTGCTCCCTCCTCCTCCTCCCCCCCCCCCCCCCCCCCCACCCCCTCCTCCCCGTCGCATGTCGTTTACGATACCTGCGTTGCACGATGGAATGTTATTGCATATATTTTTTGCCGCACGAATGCGCCGATGCTGCGACGTTGTCGCAATTGATTAACCGCCGAGTGGCCGAGTGCCACAAGTATAAAAAACTTTGCAATTATTATGAGCGAGCCCTATGGCGAATGTTAACCTGACTATACACCAGTCGCCGATGGGGGCCGGCTCGGAGAGCTCATTTGCAAGAGCAGACGCGCGGGCATACAAGACATCAGCCAGCGAGAGGCCTTTGTCCTAAGAATCGTCTCGCGGGCGCGCGCGGTCAATCACCCTTTTACGCATATTTTCCAATTTACCTTTATCCGTAAATGAACCGAATGTTTTTGTCATTATTTCAAGGCTCGAAAAAGAGCAGCGACCGTTATAAAAATGTTATTGGTTGGTTGATTTAGACAACGAGTATCGGAGGCGCGGGGGCCGTGGAGAAATTATCCTTCTACAATCATACCGAGTGCGAATGCAAAGAGCGAGACGAATATGGGAGCGGAGGGGTCGGGCCGGGGACTTTGGAAAAAGCGAGTGGAACGAACGAGCAGAGATTCACCAGGCATCATGCGAATCCGGTATCGGCCCCTCCGCAAAACATCAGGCGACCGCCACCGCAAAGAAAGCCGTAAATATATATATATATATATCTCACTAATATATTCATCCGAATAAATGGGCTACTTATAACTTTGTTATGCGGCTTGTGCCGAAAGCAATCTCCGCTGGTGCTGCTGCTGTTGTTGCTCCAACCTTTGCTCTCACATCCTTTCCTCATACTTGAAATCCATATTTCATCCGCACCTTGTTTTCGGTTGATCCAATTATTTTTTTTTTATTGCAAATCAATGTTTCATCTCAACAGGTGCAGATGCCCCTCGGAATTTACTCCGCGAATAACGCCCGAGGGTGAGTGCCAGTGCAACTGCTTCGAAACTCATGAAAATTGCATACGGACGAGACGCGGCAGAGGCTACTTTTCTCTCAGAGATAGATTGTGAGTGGTTTATTTAGCACCAGATAATATATAGTGCGCAAAGGATAAGCTTGTTGTTTTCATTATCTTACGAATGTGTGTGCTTTCAGATGTATACAGAACGAAGAGTGTGCGACGCCGTTGTGCGAGTTTGGCGAGTACATGAGAAGACAGGGCAAGTGTCCGAGGAAAAGGGATAGATTTGACGCGATAGCGAATCATCCGAGCAATATAAATCTTCATAATAGATTCGGTTATTGAAGGGGGCGCACCGGCGCAAAAGCGGTCGATGTTGCTGGCGGAGGCAACATTGTCTGGTGCGGTTGCTCGCGACGAGGCTCCTAGACCGCGACGCAACAACAACGAATTAATAAATAAAAATCAAACCTTAGCTGGTCTCGATACGCATTTTTTCGGCTCGATAATGACCAAGCACCGTAGCGACCGCTCGAGCCTCCGTTAATAACGATGCCGCGCTTCCATTGATCAAGTGCCTACGAAAGAGACTGTACAATTATTGTCACAAACAACGAGAGGACTCGGAAGATATTTCAAAATCTTTCCTCATCCTTCTTTTTCATGCCGCATATAATTTAATTATGTATTCGCCATTAATGCAATTTTCATTGCCTCGTTCATTTAGCCCGGTAAAAAGGTAAATTTATCCCTTTTTACAAGTTGGAGAAATGTTTTAGAGTATATGCGAAAATAAAGATTCGGAGCGCGCGTCATCGAATACAGGAATTGAGCGACCAATAGCTGAATAATCTCAAAAACAAATCTCGCCTTTATTCCCCGGCTTCGTAACAAATCCCGGATTGACCATTTCGCTAGCCGTTATCCCCTTACCCTCCTTCCCCCGTATTTCTTTCCAATAGCGCCTATACACATAACATACTATTAATAATGTCGAATAAGATAATTGAATAATGAAATGATATAACTGACAAGTCCATGGACACGCGCCTAGTCTGAGAGCCCGTTTCGTCCCTGCCAAACCGGGCCGCTGCAACATTAAAAAAGCTCCGAGCTTTCTTATTTCGAGGAGCTTGGTGTGAAACATCGCGGCCGTTGCGGTAACGAAAAATGTCTATCGAAAAACGACCAAGTACGACCATTCGAAGATGCAACGAATTTTTTATTGCGCAGGAATGAAACGAATCCTTAATGTAACCACACTTTTGTATTTTTCATTGATAAGCATGTCTTTTTTTATTTAATCGTAATTATAGATATACAGAATTCTCGAATAAACATTTAATCGGCTCTATAAAAACCAATCCAACCGCCATCTTCACCGTTTTTTTCTTCCTCATAAACTTTTTTTCTCCAACATTCGAGTCTCTCGGATTGTTCAGAGTTCTTATATTAAAGGAAAAATGCCGCAATGGTAATTAAAGCATCGAGGACCAGCAGCAGCAGCAGCAGCAGCAGCGGCAGCTTCAAGCGCATATTCGCCTTAATCTTAATATTTAGCATGAAAATAATGAATAAGTAGTAAACGTTGGTCCGCATCGTTTTAAACAAAAGCTGTTACATTGTAATGGACGGGCGTGCATGTATTTGTAAGCAGAATTAAAAATGCAATGCATCGATGGGACGTTATCTGTAAAACTTTGTATTTAGCAATAAATTATCTCAATCTGTAGAAAAAAACAAGCAAACGTATGACATAATCGCATCGAGTTATTTTGTTCGTTTTCATAATATTAATCAAAGTTGCCGTGACAGATTCAATTAAAGGAGGGTGGAAAATTGAGTGACGTCTTTCATGTCGAATGATTCGTTGCATTTTTGACACTTTGGGCCTTTACTTTTTCTAAGGCACGGGTAACAGAACGAGTGTTTACACGGAAGAATTGCCAGCAAACTATTGTCTCTCAGAGTAACGTTGCACATGATACATCGAGGTGTTTTATAATGCCTCGATTCTGATCGCGATTTCTGGCTCTTAACGAAATTTTTAGGTTTTTTCTCGGTCTCGTACTCTTCGCACAGCCTCTTTCTCATCGGCGGCGACGACGGATGATCTATTCTCGAGACGTTTATTTGAAATCTTTTGCATCGAATATCGTTTGGCTGTAAAACATGGGAGCGAGTCCAGAATCTTATTAATAATTGGTATTCGATTGCTTGCTCTTCCACAAGTGATGCCGGTAAGAGATTTATTTCCGATAACTACGCGGGAGCTAATAAATATAAACAATTCGAACCTGGGATGAAATTTTTTGAGGCGTTGACTGAGCGTTGTACGAGCGCGATGACGTCGATAACGAAGCCTGCGCTCTCGGGCATCGATCACACTCGCCTTGGCGTTGTTTTTCCTTCTTCGCTCTCTCCTGGCAACAGCTACCTCGACGACAAGCATTAGCTTGACATTTATTTCGGTTCTGTGGTGTATAATAAACCAACCGAGATGAGCTATTTCCTCCTGGAATCAAAAGAGATTGCATGTTTCTTCACATTTGGACATTTTTATTATACCAAAATGTGGATGGAGTCGTTGCGAATGCCTGCTCACCTGGTTTTTCGTGTCCAGCCGATTTACATTCACCGTAAAGAATATTTTTTATTTCCATCGCCGGTTTCAATACTCGCAGAGTACCTTTCAGATGCGCTTCAATATTGTCGTAGAGTTTTTCAATATCTTTGTTCTGTTCTTTCGGTACTTTATCAGCGGCGTTCTCGTTCCATCCGGCACGGTTCGGGGTTGCCGCCGATGCGCGATCGATCAAAACTTTAACTCCCATTCCGACGAGATTGCCTATCGGTCCGTTTATCAATTCCACTAAATTGCCGCAGCCGTTGCTACGGCCTTTCGAGTTGGAGCACATTTCAATTATTATGCTATGATAAAAATTCACAAATAAAAACGATCGATATTCGAGTAAACGAGAAAACTCTTTCCGGAGTTACGGCATTCTCGATATAAACTGGCGGGGCTCCTCTTATTCCTTCATTATTTCCCCGTTGAGACAGAAGCCTCTGGAGAGCACGAGTAGAGTAAGAAAAAACATACACATTGACGGTATTATGATTCTTCGCGAAGGTGAATTGGTGGAGAGGGAATGAGTCCGGTAAACAAAATTTTCGACCGTATCTTTTTTTTTTTGTCATTTTATTTTTGCTATTTTCGCTAGCTTGAAAATAGTACTTGGAAGATTGGTGTAGTTTTTCCATGAAAGCGTCGTGTAATAAACATTTCGTTCGTATCGATATATCGAGTAAAATAATAACTTGGGCACGAAATTTCATACGAGGGGGAACAAGACCGCGAGGACAATAATTCCTGTCGCGGCGCTGTCGTCACACGTCAATACGAAATCTGACTGAACAAAAGCGCTTAAGCATTTTCCATCAACGTCTCCTCGTAATTGTAAAATTTAATTTAAAAAATTGGCAACACCTAAACTACGGGATATGTATACTTGCAAAAGAAAGAAAAATATAAAAACAAACGGATATTCTTATTTAGGCACTTGAAACGCGCGGCGCCGTAATCTTATCACATTTCCAATTTACAACGCTCCGTTCAAATTATTGTGGATTATTGCTTTATCCTCGTTACAACCAACACCCGATATAATAATTTGTCTCGTTGTCTGTCAGCCTCCGAATATGTGAACGCGCGCGTTCGCCTTTAATAAAATCGTTCGAGAGCCGAGACTTTAAAGTATAGGAATCATATTGTACGTATTCGGAGCTTCAACTTGAATTAATACTCGATCGTTAACCACTGCGTCTATAATATAGGTTAGGGCGTCGTCGCGCACGACTCTATTAATTGCCATTTATTTTTCTTCATAATTTCAATAGGAACCAACCTTGACTATTTCTAGAAAAATATTATTTCGTCCAAACATAAGCGTATAGAGTTTGCTAAATGGTCAAACTTATTTGTCGTACTACATTACATTTTATCAGATAGTATTAGATAGATAACTAGTAATTTTATATAGGCACACTTTGGACGGTTCTTGAGGAGCCTATCGAATTGGAAAATTTTCAGTACGTATCTACGAGCTTTCCTTCCGCAGCTAAGAATGTTTTCATTTTCACCGAAAAAATCAACATGAAACATTAGCTCATGTTTTGAAAGATACTCGTTAAATAAATAAATAAGTGAATACTTTTTGGTTGAAAAATTGAAGCAAACTCACCGTCACACGCTCATATACATTTTTCATCATATTTTTCTCGATAATAATAGAAAAATATAAGAGTTGTGTGCTTGCGCGAATGTACAACGGTGATGAATTTCGTAATAATACAATCACCTCGTCTCCGTTTTTCCCGACCATAAGATTAGGTACGTATAAATCTCAAGAATGAGAAACTATTTTCTCGTCTGATTAATCGAGAGTGGCCGTGTTATCGCCAACCTCGTTATTCCCTTTGTTGGAGGAGATTCCTGTTTTACCGCTGCGATTTCTAATGAGCGACGGATCCGTGAGGGAATAAGTGCCAGGCTCGAAAACCGGGGGATATTCCAATCCGGGATAATCGTCGGGCGGCGGTGGAGTTGAGGTCGGTGGTGGTATGTAAGGCAAGCTCGGTGGTGTCATCCAATTTTTATTTCCACTGGAATATCTCTTTTGACACGCCGCATGTCCCATCGTACAAGCCTGCACAAAAATCGTCGCGCTCTAATTTTTTTTCTTTTCTCCATTTTTCACTCTAGATATTTGGATAATGGTAATACCTTGGAAACGGCATTGGCCGTGGGAGTTTCCGGGCTCCAATCGCTCATCACCGAACTGACCGAACTGAAGCTCTGGCTGAGAGTGTGAGATTGACTATTTCCACTGTAGGAACTCAATGATTGGCTGATGCCGCTGTCCCCGGGACTCTGACTGGCCGAGCGTACGGGCTGACGCTGCTGCTGCTGGTGGCTCCAACTTTTGTCGCGAAACAATGCGCGATGAAGTCTCGGGGATCCTGATGAAACGCGACAAGTTTATTTAGTAGAGTATTGGGAGAACGATACAATTGCAAGAGAATTACTCACCGAGTAAAGTTTTTGGAGAATCTTTTGGCAAATCGAGGCTATTTGGTTTTTGAGGACTCTTGGCGCCACCGAAGAGGCTCTTCAATCTATTGCTTTTTTGAGAATGCTGCTGCTGTTCCGTTACCTTGTCGAGATGCATTTCAAAGGTGGCTCTCATGCGATCCTGATCAAAGGGACAACTCGGTATAGGCGGTGGTTGATATTGCGCAACGTTTTTCAATCGGGCTTTTTCGCTCGAGTTGTTTTTCTTCTTGTCGCTGCTACGACGCAGCGAGTCAATCCAATTCTTGTCCGACGAGCCATCATCCGCATCGTTCTTGCGATCCCTCAAATTGAAGCTCCCCTTACGAGTCACCGAGGAGACGCCGGCCGATATTCCCGCCTCTCTTTTGATTCTCTCGAATGTATCAGAACAAGAAGAAGCGCAGTACGACAAATCTCCGCTGGATCCTACGTAACCTAAAGTTTGTTTCAAATTATAAATAATCGTGCGTTGGAGTCGGTTGGTTGAATTATCAATCGAGGAGAGGAAAAAGGGTGTGGCTACTCACCGGTGTCGCGTACGTATCGCCTGGGTGTCAAAGGCGGTGGTGGCGGCGGGCTCGAGTCTCTCGTGCTATCGTTGAAGTTGCATTCTTTGTCGTTACAATTATCGCGATCATCATTTTCGGCTTGATTTCGCGAGAGGGAGGAGGGAGGCGAATCGCGTCGGTTACGACGACGACGCGAGCGTCGAATGTCCGGGCGTAATCTCGACTGGCCGGAATTCGCCTGCCTGTTGATTAAATTTTGCACAGTGTTGTTGTTAAATTGTCCGCTGGTTATTTCATTCGAGACATTTTCCCATTGAGTCGGGTCGCTATTTTGCCGCTTGTTCGGATAAAAGACAACGCCTTCCTGAATTGTTCTATTGTACGATGGAAAGCCGTTGCCCAGGGGAGATCTTTTTCCGTTACGTTCACTCGGTGCGGTCAATTGTAGATGGTGGTTGTGGTGATGCTGGTGGTGTTGTTGCTGCTGCTGCATGTTTTCCTCGGGTTTTGGACTATTATTTTCTACGCGTTGTCGCTGGAGGCTGAAACGGCTCGTATCCTCTTCACCGTTTTTCGGATGCCCGTAAATCATTCCGTTGCTCAATGAAAAATCAGCGTAGCCTCGTGCTCCTCCGCCGGGGGACGGTGAGCCGACGCTGCCATCGTCGAAATGTTTGTGTCGTATGTGAACGTGATCGCTCGTCAATGGGGTAATCCTCGGGGTCGGAGGAGCATTATGATTGCTCGACCTTGGCAACGTTCCACCACCACCACCAGCAGGAACAGCAGCGGCAGCAGCGGCAGCAGCGGCAGCAACGCCAGCACCAGCACCGCCACCACTCGGATTGTCTTGGCCACCGCCGGTCTGTCGGTGGCCCAACATAAATTCCTCCAACGTAATGAATCCTCGTAAATCATCCGATCTTCTTGCACCGCCGATGCCGCGTATACTCGACGATCTGATTGTGACAAACGGGGTTGACCAGGAATTAATCTCAAAGCTCCTATTTCCTTTGCATGGCGTGTTGGCCAAATTTGCATGCATTCCCAACAAAAGATCCAAACTTGTTTGTATTTTTTTTTTTTTTTTTTTTGCTGTTTTTGTAATTGACTTACCTAGTGTAAGCGAGACAGTTGTTCATAGTACCCATTTATGTTCAGAGATGAGGCAGTGGTTTATTATTGTACAAATAACGAGTTAGCCAGGAAAACAACATGCACGTAGTGTTAAACAGAACAAAATAAGTAGACCCTTCATTTTAAGAAACGATTAGTTTATTGCAAAGAGGAAATAACAGTCAAATATAATATCCTTTGTTTCTCATTTTACTTCTTATCGCTCTCGCCCTCGCCCTCGCCCTCTCTCTCTCTCTCTCTCCGGTTTGGTAAGTTTGTGGAAGTGGATGAGGAAGAGATGGATTCGGAGAGTGGGAAGGTTCCCGAGAATCGTAGCGAAAGCATAATAAAGCGTGATTCTATATAGAGCGATTGCCATACTCCGTTTGGCGACTCTCCTTATTTCTATACTGTCCCCCCCTCCTCCATAAATATTTCGGTAATTCATATTTTGTAAGAAAATGCATCGGATTTGGCCGATGTTTATCGCAATAAAAAGAGTCGCCCGTGTGTTTTGTTGCGGTTGTTAGTTAATTGCATTAGTGAGAAAAGAGGAACGGTTATGTTTTTGGGCCACGTGGTACGTTAAGCGAGTTGTGCGTGCAGTTGCGCTTTTCGGCGATAAAAACATCTTTGCTCGTTTGGTTTTGCGTTATGACAAAATTACCTGTCGTTTGTTTGGCGATAATCGCCCATATGCATATCTTGGCTCGTGCTCGGCACATCGGTTGCACTTTGAGACGCGGATAATCCATAGAACGTGCTTCCCGCTACTGTCACCCGTAGATCCGGTGAATTCGGGCTCGAATCTTGTTTCCTGAACATTTTCAACGGTGAAATGCATTAAAATTGTATAAAAAAAAAAAAACGAAAACATGGGCTAAGGGGAAAAAAGTGAATAAAAACTAACCTGTTGGGCGTAGATGTGGGCAAAACGCGTCGGTAGCTTCGAAACTGCGCCGTGGGAACAGGCACGTTCTGGTTCCTCGAGCCCAAGAACCTCAAGTACTTCCGGTCTAGGCTCGCCGCTACAATTTCGTGGTCCTTGTAGCTGCTGGTGGTACTTTCCTTGCGACCAATTTTTTTTAACGAACCAAACATGCTTTCGTGCGAGTGAGAAGCAGGCTGATGAAGCGGACCCGAATGTTGTTTCGATTCGTGGCTCGTTCCTTTGGAAGTAAATTTCGAACCGCCAGCACCGCCGGAACTACCGGCAGTTCCGCCGCCGCCGCCGCCGCCGCCGCCAGTCCGCTCGTACGATTTTGACTGTCCGCCCCGAGGGTCGCCTTGTTTATCGAATCGAGCCAGAGCGCGAGACAATCTTCAGTATCAGCCGCAAAGTAAAATACTGTTCCGGTGTGATAAACTTTGAAGGCGTATTTCCGAGATTTCACTTCGGTCGCCGTCGAGGCTGTAAATCCGGGTAGCGCTATCAAACAGTCCGATTTCAGGCTGTCTTGAGCTCTAAACCTGTCACGATCAATTAATTTGATTATTTTATGATATCAACGTGTCACCGAGTATCGTTATTAACCATCCAACACTTACCTGTAAAGGGATGAACTTTTTAGAACGAACCAAGATCGTGCCCAAGCTCCACCCGCGCCTCTGCTTCGATGGGTCAGCCATCCTTCGAGATCCCCCGGCCCGACCTCCTTGACCGACACGTTTCTCCTTTCTGCGAAAAGAGGAAAATAACAAAAGTCAAATAATATTTTTTCCGATTTTGAAGAAATTCAATCAACATTCGGTGGGAATGACTCACTGGCAAGAAGTAGATTGCGTTTTCTGGTGCTTCTGGGTGAATTGTTACCGCAAGATTTATTGGATCCGGTGTGAAGTCCGATGCTTCGAGCGACCATCATGGCTCGATTAACGACCCCTTTGTCGCAATGCTTGTCCTTATTTTCAAGGCTCTGTTTGACTCTGGAATCGAGTGTACGAGTCGGTCGAGAACATCCTGAACCATCGGGAGAGTCGACACCGCTACGCGGAAAAGTTTCCGAATGCCCTTGATCGTTGTACAGCGAAACGTTCTTCGCGCTGAATTTTTCAATAAAAGGCTCGTATTTTTCACTTTTATCTTCCGCCGGTTTAGTCGGAGCCTCGTAAATTTCGGTGTATCCGTAATGATCGATCAATGATGATGATTTTTCGGCAGGACTTTCGTCGATGAAATCGCTCGATTTTTCAACGAAATCGCGATATCCCTCGCCGCTTCCACCTCCCGTTGTCCATGGCGACCCACCGTTCGCTTCGATTCCCCTGCCCCAATTATCCGCTCCGATCGTTGCGACAACGTCCCGTTGATCGGAACAATTTGACAGAGCTCCGGCATCGTAGACTGGCAATGGTTTCGAAAAATATTTACGAGGCGGTGGTTCGGGGGGTGTCAATCCTCTCGTTCGAGCCTCCAATTTCTTGGCCGGATAATTCATCGATTTGTTATTTGGAATTACTTCGGCGCAGGGATTGGGATGATCGTTATCGAATCTCGGCCTGCCGCTGCTGCTGCTGCAGGTCGTTGTGCACCAATCAGTTTTAACTTGATGAAAACTGACATTCCCATTGCCATTAGCCTTTTCCGTAGCTTTGTCTTTAGTTTTCTCCAAAGTTAGCGCGGCCAACAGAGTGGAAGCCTCTCTCTCCTCGTTTTGTATAGATTTTTTTGGAGCCAGATCGGTCTCGCTGCTACTGATGCCAATTCCTTCGACATAACTACTCGTAGATTCCGATTTTTCTTCGCTGCTCTCGCGACTTCCGAAACTAACCATCGTTTCGTTTCGTTCGGCCTGGCTTATTTCAATTGTCTCTTCGTTACCGGTATCTTCTGCGTCGCTCCGTAAACTCTGGTCGTCTCCTTTCGGGCGTCTCTTACTCGCGGCTTTGTTATTAATCCGATATTGGTGGTGCTGCTGTTGCTGCTGCTGCATAGATTCGATTCGATTAACGCGGTGCGCCACGCTTGAAACATTTTTTATTTTTTTGACTTTGTCTTGGGTATCGAAGTCTTGCTCAGCGACGTTATCGTCGCTCGATGAATTGGGCAACGGTGACGGAGGCTTCGTAATTGATTTATCATCTAATGCTTCATTCCTTAATCCTGTATCAGTCTCATGAGTAGTAATACTAGCGGCAATCTTGGCTGAATTATTAACGAAATAGTCAATTTTATTGCTCGATGATTTATCAATTATTTCGATGAGACTCGGTTCGTTGAGATCGTACGCCGGTGTGCTGTAGCTCTTGTCCAATTTGCCACGTTCTTTCCGAGCTCCGACAGCGGCAGCGGCGGTGACGACGACCCCCTCCTCCTCCTCCTCCTCCTCCTTGTTCTCACAATTGTCCTGGTATCGCGACGAGCCGGTAATCTCATCGCACTCATCCAAAGGCACTGAAATATCACTATAATTGTTTTTGTTGCTTATTGCTGCGGACCTTGTATGGTCATTGAGCATTTTTTCCATTTCTCCCGATTGCGACGTACAATCCTCTTCGCAATAATATTGTCTCGTTTTATCGTCAAACTGTACTTTGCGCTCGTCGTTGTTACGTTCCTCGCTCCGTTGTTTCTTTCGCTGCTGCTGCTGCTGCTGCTGCTGCTGCTGCTGCTGCTGCTGCTTCGTTTGTTCTATACCGAGGCAAGTCTGCGGCCGATTGTTGGACGATTGGACGCTATCAAGACCGTGGGCACAGGATGCTGCTTTATCGCGCAACTGAAAGCTCGTACTGTGCT
Organism: Campopleginae sp. 14b; assembly: GCA_030522525.1. NCBI lineage: Eukaryota > Metazoa > Arthropoda > Insecta > Hymenoptera > Ichneumonidae > Campopleginae sp. 14b. The sequence goes on from JAPYYS010001036.1 coordinate 77,927, forward strand.
CCTGTTTTAATTCCTTCCAGAATTGTTCTATGTCGATGCCGTGCTTCGTCGTTGGACTCGCCCCCGTTATCGTCGCTCTTCGCTGTACCAAATTCCGCGGCTTGCTTCCGTACAGCCGCCTCGACAATCGCGGCTCTATCTCGCTGTCCGAATCGTTGCCGCTGCTGCTGCTCCCGCTGCTATTGTCGCTCGTGCTCTTTTTCCCGACAACGTCGCTCGCTCCTGACGCCGCAGCCGCCGCCGCCGCCGCCGCCGCCGCCGCCGCTGCTACTACTACCGTCATGCTACTCGCCGTTGAACTTTTGGCACCGTTATCCGCCGTTATACTCGATCTCTCCGGACTCGGCTCTTTGGGTAAATGCCTGTACCAACAAAACCATAATTAATCAATGAAAATTGAATTTGGGATACAAGTAGAGAATAATACCTTGGCAAGGGCATCGTGAAATCGGGAATGGTGAGCAATTCCGGCCTCGGTGATGGAAGATTGTGTTGCCACCTCGTAGCGTACGGAGTTTTTTTATTGCTCGGTAATCTGTATGGCTTGATGTAAATCTGGCCATAAACTTTGGTGTGCCTGGGTCTACGTTTGAGGGTGAGCAACACCTCGGCCGGACTCTCGCTGAACAAGTCTACTACGTTTTTACGTTCCCAACCGACCACCGTCTGATAATTAACTTGTACTATTTCATCGCCCTCTTCCATTTTTCCGCATGTGTGAGCCGCCGAGCCGAATTTTATTTCCGCTATCTGGTGGCTTCCGTGAAACGACGGCAAAATGTAGAAACCCTGTACGAAATAATGTCATTAATTTATTGAAAAAAATGTTTTCGTATTTCGAGGGGAATTAAAAAATATTAACCAGATCGTCGCCGGGCCTTTTTTTCAACGTCGCCAGATCCAAACTGGCCGGTTGTAGGATCATCGGATCGGCCACATCCTGAATCACATAATCTGCCAATTTGGCCAACTGTTGGCAAGTACTTCGTATCTCTTCTATAGGTTTCTCCGCGAATCTGTCTCTTTGGGCGCACGTCGCCATTTCCAGAGACAATTTGAGCAACTGAGACTTTTTGTCGTTGTACTCTAGCTGTCCGCCGAACGGCGGCCTGTCCAGCCATCGTACCAGCGGTTTTACCGCCGTCACCACCGACGCCACGTCAGACAGAGTTTGCGTCGTTACCGGCTTGGAATCTGTCTGCCTGGCCAACTCGTTGTGCAAACTGTGAGCCTTGCACGACAGATGCAACGCCAATAATTGCAAATTTTCTCTGTCGAGCTCATAATGAAAATTGCGTAAATATTCGACAGCCTCCAAAATAATTTCTTGATGGCCCAACTTTAATATCCCCAATTGCTCCAAATCTTCGGGCCTTAAATTCAACAGTTGTTGACCATTCACCGTATTATTCGTGAAACTGTGCACGTACGGCAGCACCGAAGTATCCAATCCTGAATAATCAAGAGAAGAATTGTTAAAGAGACATTCTCGATAGAGATTGAAATTTTGTTGGTTATATGTTTGACTACATCCGCCCTTTCGTTCGAATACATTGCCATTCCATGAGCATTTAAATAATAATGATGAAAACAACGCGAGCGTGAAGGATGACGAATCGGACTTTGTCTCGTCGAATCTTTGGTCATTCGTCGCGCGGCTTAACTCCGTACCACCGTTCACAGTTTCGTCAGCACACAAAACCAGAAACATTTCAACTTTTCACAATCGTCGATCAACGACAAAATAAGGCTTTGATAAAACACCAAAGTAGTTGTCCAATCGCAGGACGCGGAGAAGGGGTCGGGAGAACAAGACCGGAAACGAATTCTCGGACGACGACCGAGAAGAAAATAAAAAGCACGATAAATTTCGTGCGTTTGTCACGCCCAGAGAGAAACTTGAAAAAGGATTATTTCATGGAGACGCATTTGACAATGATCGGTGGATGGGAGTGGTTATAATAAAATTGAAGTAAATACACGGACCTTTCAACCATTCGCAGACTTGATCTGTTTTCCATTCGGCAACATTGACATAAGCCATGACCCGTTCTTCGCAACGAATAACTCGAAAAATCGAAACATGAGAATTTCTCGTGGTAAACCCCGAACCAACTTGGACGCGAACGAATATTATTTTGTGTACGGCAAGTTTGGCGGCGCACCATTCGGGGCAAAGGCTTCACCGTTGCCGACCCTGCCGACAGAGGACGGACCCAAACAGACACTCCGAGCACCAACTGAATACAACAGTACGCGCTCTAGACGCGGAGAGCGACACAACAGAGCAGCGCCGGCGCGCGCTTCGATTGCAGTTGGAGCTCGAGTCTTCCCGATGACCTTTCCCTCTACCCCGCACCCGCGCCTGGCGCGCATGCGTACTTTACCAACATTGCACCTTTTTCACCTTTGTTTTTCTTCTTAAAGCAAGAGCAAAGAAAAAAATCGTCCAACAGTCGTCCTCCGGTTGAAACATTTCCCTTCTTTCCCTCTTCCGCCTGTTGGCCTGCTCGCATATTACTTTAACACATAGGCACGCACACACGGCCAAGCACGCATATGCATTCGGCGCATATACAGTGATCGCGCACACGGTAATCGTAAAGTCAGAACCGTCGCACATCATCAAACTGGCACGACATAGTGGTGATAAAAATCACAAAAGTAGACGGCTCGTAATAATAATATAAATAAACAATCTGTCCCGAATCATTGCAACTCGTTGTCCTCCCTTTGTCTCAGCTCCCAGTGAGAAAAACAAAAGATCAAACGCCAGCTCGGAAACGACGCTTTTCTTTCATTCGGAAAACACATCGCATCTATCTCGGGCCTTTGTATTTCACTGTTCAGGGGATTGCGCGCGAGGTTTTCGTCAATTTATCCGCCCTTTATAAAATTACAACGAGCGAGAAAAACTCGAAGAAAAGGATAATCCACAGCGTCATCAATTGATATTCCGACCCCCGGGACTGCCGAAACTCGGGGCATCGACGGTATCCAACAGTTTAATCTTTGTAGGTTAGTTTCGATCAGCAGCTGCAGGTAAGTTTGCCGGGTCTTTGCGACTCGCGCTGTTTTATGCTTCATTTTGACGTTAAAAAAAAATTAATTGTCTCGTTTGTTCGGTCGGTAGGTCGACGCCTGTCAAACATGTCACGCAAGATGAGACATCCGCCGTCTACCGATGCCGTCGATCAAGTTGTGGTCGTCGCCGTTCCAAGATCACCCGCGCCAGAATATTTTGTCGATCTGACCATCGACTCGCCATGGCCTCAGCGTCCTCGAGCGCCTCTTAGAATAAACCGCAATCTCAGACGACATCACTGCAATCCGTCGGAGCAAGCGGAATCCTCCGCAATTCAAACCACTGAAATGCCTGACCTCGAATTGATCGACCACTCCAACAGGTATTTTTCATGCATTTTTTTTTCACGATCCATCATTTCAATAATTTTTTTCCGCTCTAACGCTTTGTTTGTTTGTTTTGACGCTTAGACTTTTGCCGCCTAAGAAGAGGAATCGAACGAGCAAAAGCCCGAAAGAAACGCCGGTAATAAATCTGGATGATTCGTGTTCGGGGGAAGCGGCGACGGCGGCGACGGCGGCGACGGCGGCGGCGGCGGCGGCGGCAGCAGCAGCGGCTCGGGTGAACGATTCGGTGAGCGGCGACAGCAACGTATTGTCTTGTCCAATTTGCTTGGAATATCTCACCTCGAAACGTAAACCGACATCGACGCGATGCGGTCACGTATATTGCGAGGAATGCATACAGCAGACTCTAACAATGTCGAAAAAGTGTCCCAAGTGTCAAGCGGGAATAACGCCTAAATCTTGCATCCGATTATACTTTTAAAATAACCGAAGGATGCTTAAAAAATGGAAGCCCGTGGCTGCGTAAGCGTGAGAATACATCACAACCGTTAAATTGCTCCGAGACAAAGCAGTTATTAAAATGAAAGAAAAAAAAAAGACTCGTGGTAAAGAAAAAACGTAAATTGAGAAGAATTCCAATGGCCGGAAGTTGCTCGACACGATACCACAAAAAACACAAAGGAAAAAAAGAAAATAGCGTGATGGTTTCCTGCCCCCCCCCCCCCCCCCCCCCCCCTACTATCGCTCGGTCATATTTTCCAAATTATTTCTTGCTACATCCGTTTCGACTCTTTTTTTTATTTTTTCTTTTTTCATTGCTATTTATATATATATATAGCAAAGTTAACCGAGTGCGAGAATAAGTAAATAAATGTCTGTGTAATATTTTGTATTCTTAATCTTAATAAACCGTCATTATTTTATTACCATTGGTTCGATTTGTTCTCCGTCGTAGCGTATTCAGCGCATAGTAGTTGAAATTTTTAGTTGTTGGCGTATGGGATGAGGCGGTTGGAATATTCCGTATTGATGGTCGACACAGCGAAGGTCAATTTGTAGGATCCATTGAAGGAGAAATAGAGAGCGAGCAGCGGGGGAAGGATTAATCACGATGTAGAATAATAGAGTAGAGCGGGGGGGCAACGAGTACGTACTACGTCGGACGTATTTAGGTTGGTAGGGAAGAGACGCGCGAGCGCGAGCACTCGCCGTGGAAAGGCTGAAATTGTGCCGCTCGGCCAGCCGATATACGAGCTGGCAAAAAGGAAAATTAAAAAAAAACACACACACACACACACACACAAATTGTTTTGTAATAAAGGGGAAGATCTCGGGGAAGATGGGCAAACAGCCGGTTCGTCGGAGATATTAAGCTTTTACTGAAATTAAAAATATCGATTGGCATTCTTGGTCGGGAGAGCCTTGGATGCAGGCTCAATTTCGTTTCTCGCTCGAGTGTGGTGGCTCGACAACGATCCTCGGAGCACTGCTCGCTCGGGATCGGTAGAACGGGACGAGCGTATACGTGTTTTTCTCTCACTTTCATAAGACAATGCTCCATTCTTCCCGGTGGACGGTATAAGAGATACAAATTGCAGATGCGCCCTTGCGCGTGCTCCGCCCGGCGTCTATCCCGGCCGGTGGTTGTACAATTAAGACAACAGCGGCAAACGAGCAGGGAAAGGGACTAAAAATGAGAGCGAATTCAACGGGGGAAATAAAAAAATGGAGAGACCGGAGGGAAAGAAAAAATATGAGAGGAAAGGTTAGAAGCGCATCCAGGAGTAAACGTACGACAGAATTCTTTCGATCGGGAGCGCATTGGACTCTTTACTCATCGCTGCCATCCCAAAAACAAAAGTTTCCCTCCTTCTCCCTTCATTTTTCATTCTTCCAGCCTCCCTCCCGCCCCCTTTCTTTCACCCGGTTTTTTTTCTCATTGTTTATCTACTTTTTGTTTAGTTTTTACCTCTGCTCCGATTGCACAAAATGACCCGAGTCCTTCGGCCACAATATCCACGCGTATTTGTATACTTAGGAACGATCGCGAAACGAATGGTGTCTGGCGGCCGGGCTTTATTCAACGCGAATAAACGAGATGAATAAATAAATAATGTATGGGGAATGAGGATGCGCGGCTGGGGCGTTTGGATCGCGGAATGGAAGTGAGTGGAAAATGTACGGTGTGCAGTTGCGATGATGCGAGGATGTAACGAGCCTGCTGAGCCGAAATATACTCAAACAGGTGTTTATACAGCGGGCACCAATGATAGTGCGGCGTTGGCGCGTATAGAATAATGCTCACGGGCGAAAGCGCGTAATCCTTTGAGGACAAAATAGTAGAAGGCCAACATTTGGAGGCGGTAATGGGTTCGCTGACGATGCCGAGAGAGCATTAACTGCGGAAACACGTTTGGTTAGCGCAACTATTACGAATTGATGATGTTCAAGATAAACCGATACCTCTCTTTGCTCCTATCCGCTGGAGCATTCAAAGTCCTCGCTAAATTGCGTTTTACTTGGATGCGCGCTAATACGGATCGAACATTGAGTCGAATCCTCTTATTTATCGTGACAAAGATGACGGATTACGCTTTTTTATAAGCGTTTATAAGCGGTCGTTGCCGCTACTGCGGTGGTTGTACAGATCGCGGTGTGCCGGGAATAAATCGGAGGGAAAGGTGGAACAAGCTTATTCCTGTAGCAATAAGCATCCGGAAAGCTATGTATAGCAATTGGTATGTCTATTTTGCTCGATGAAAACACTTTTCGCAGGAGGAGATAGCGAAGCGATGCATCGGCCGGTGGGAGAGCGAGGCATATAGAGAGGGGTGGTGAGGAGATGGGAGAAAGGAAAAGGGAGCAAGGCGAAAGAGAGAAGACGCGGAAAGGACGGAATCGAAACGCGAGAGAGCTCGTGCCCGATGTTTAATACATAAGGATCGAGTCGATATTGCAACGGTGAGAGTAACCGTATCTTCGTGACTCGGTGCAAAGTCGTAGTCCCGATCCTCACTTTTCTCCTCCTCGCTTTCTCTCTTTCGCTGGTCCCGGCGTCGACGGCGGCGGCGGCGGCGACGGCGGCGGCAACGACGACGACGACGACGACGACGACGACGACGACGACGACGACGGTTCGGTTGCTCCGTACTCTTCGGCACTCAAGCAGGAAAGTGTTGTCGGCTCGGGCTTTTCAGGAGCTTTCAAGTGCTTTCGCAGTTGCCTCGAGTGCCGTAAGAGGCTTTCAGAAACGGAGGCGGAAACGGGCTTTTTAATAGGACCACGAGAGGAAATGCTAGCTTTCTTTTTCTCCTCGAATCCTCATTCTTTTTCCTTCTCTCACTGCTATCCCGAATCGCCCGCGCACTCTCTCTCTCTCTCTCTCTCCTCTTCTTCTTTTCTACTTTTTTCCACACTTTTAAAGAAAAATCAGCCAACATTGAGTTACGCCGAGATCAATTACTTGACTTTGGGCGCGTGACCGTTATACAGGCCCTCAACTTGGGTCCATCAACTTTCGTAGCAAAGATAAAAGTATTATTGTTTCTCGTTCGAGATACGGAGATGGGCTGGAAGTTTAAAAAACATGGCGCCCGGTTATATGTAGATTTTTGCGGAGGCCTCGCGCATACCCTTTCCTCGGCGTGTTTGCGAGAAAGCTCTCTGCTACTAGAGTATGATAAAGTTGGGGCTTAAACCTGCCAAATGCGAATTTAAAATGTTAGTCCGCGGCCGGCGTTAATGGGAATCCCCGCGTTCTCGTTGGCGCTACTTTTCGAACGGTCACCGTAGCGGTGGCAGCAGCAGCAGCAGCAGCAGGCCTCGTACAGCTAACTTTATTCGAATTTCAACACTCTCCGCGGGCCGCCGCATCGGCTTAACGTACATATGAGAATCTCGTTGAAACATCCTGAAAAAGAAAAGAAAAAAAAATGAAGAGAGAGTTTTGAGCTTTGAGGCGTGAGAGCCTGAAAGACTCGAGTTCTCGACGTCGCGGAATGTTCCCTATATATACGCCAATATATTTATATCGTATATACATATATTTGGAACGTCGACGTCGTCGCGCGGGCGTTCTCGCATTGGCGCGGTTAGTCGTCGTAGTTTCTGTTGACAATGAGAGTTTTCACTCCGAAGCCCAAGCATCCTCTCTACCGCAAAAAAGTCTCCTTTGAACATGAAAATTCAGCCTCTCGCGTCCCCGCAGCAACTTTTCACACTTGTAAAAATGTTTTCATCAGCTAATTTAATGGATTTTTTTTTGTTTTTTCTTTTTCCACGTATAATCATAATTTGGAATGTCCCTTTTTTCCGTATGGATGCGGTCTCGTCTAATCAAGACGAGAGAGCGTTTGCACAACAATTCGTTTAAATTAAAGCGAACGACGGCGAGTTGCTCATCGCATCGGCGGTGCTGCTTTATAGGCCTCGCGCACGCATATGGAAGACACGGCAGCAGCGGCAGCAGCGGCAGCCGGGATAATCGAAACGCGGCCGACTATCGAGAATACCGGAGAAGAGTCGAATGAGAGAGGGCGTGTCAATGATTTTCGAAAAGGAATATGAGATATGCGGGCCGCGGAGAAGGAGCAATAACGAGCGAGAACGAGGCGCGCGCGCGCGCGCGGGAGAAACGAAGAAAGAGCTAGGGTACCCACGCGTAATGAAGGTGTTATTAAATAGATTGAGATTAATTGCACGATTAGGGCTTTAAATGTAATTGGATGAATGGTCGAGAATGCTAGCGGGTTATTTCGAAGAAAGAAATAAAACCAAGTCATACAGCAGGAGGAGCGGGCTGCTGCTGCCAAGAAAAAACATGGCAAAAGTTTTCGCGTATATAGCTCCGAGACGCGCTCTGCAGGAGGAAGAGAGCCAACGAATCGGACGAGAAAATTCGATTTGCACGTACACCTGTTTATTAGGAATCCACTTTTCGCATCACAATTGCCGCAGACAATTGATAGACCGAACACTATACTATATAATACTATATGATATTATATTACTGCTGGCTCGCGGGCCGCCCGTATATTTATGTCATACGTGACTCAATCATTTTTTTATTTATAAATATATGAATGAAGAATTTTATGACTCGTTTCCCCATCCCGTGTGGCTTTTTCAATCCTCTCGTCTTTCGCAATACTTTAACAATAAAACACGTGGATTTTATTTATTTATTATTTCTTGGCATAGCGGCAGCAGCGAAAAGATTATTGGTCGGCGTGTCGCATCCATGCGGCAGCTTTGGTCGAGGGCTCGTCTTGCTTTTATAGTTGGCGGGTGATACCGTCATCGGCCAATTTTCGCGCGATATCCGTTTCACTGGCGTAACATAGTTCCGGTGCGCTGCTGCACCGTGTCCGTTATCATCTGTAGGAAATTGCATGGGAAATTCGAAAGTTGGTCGCGTTGGACTTGTCGCCGGCGCGTTTATACGAATAAAGCGTAGTTTATGCAGGATGAGCTGCATGTACGAGAGAAAGCATCTGGCAAAATGGCACCGCGGCGTTTATGACTCGTGACGGGTGCGAAATTACGAACAAAGGGTTGCCAATTGACCAAATCGCGAGTATGTCGCGTCGCGCGTTATAACCCCCCGCCGCCGCCGCCGCCGCCGCCGCCCCCCGCTTATCTAAACCCTACGTCGTTATAAATATTTGGTCGGTCAATGCTGCATTTGGATTTATAGGAGAAGCGATGGTTGGTGTATCGAAAAAAAAGCCTATTGGATATAAAGATGCGGACATGTGCACCGTATAAAGGGGCGCGTACGTCTATGGAATAATCGGAAAAAAATTTGGCGACAACTCCGGAAGCATCGCTAGACTCACAAATAGCGGCGGGGTGGAAAATTTGATGCACCCAAATGAAGAATTGTCAGCAAAATAGGATTGGATGGTCGCGCGCGCACGGACGTGTGTGGAAAAAAGAGCAACGATGTATGCGCGACGAAAGCGGAATAAAGGAGGCGAACGAACTCGCAGCATCGCCGGTGTGGAAAAGGGTTAAGGGCTGAGGCTATATAGGAGGAGCAAGGCATGAATGGAGTGTAATGCCGGGTCATCGCCACTCCGCAATCCGCAATATATGCTTCGGTCGCTCTTTCAAATCTATCGGAATTGCAGCACGAATTTCCGCTGGCTCGACGTCACTTCCTCCGTCGCCGCTACACACGCTACACTCCGGTAAGCTCAACCCACCCACCGCTGCTCCTCGCTCTTTCATTCTTGTATGCCGCGCGATGTTGCTAATATTTCGAGCGCTTATAATAATCATCATATACATTGAAGAAATATGAAAAACATTTCTTATCCGTGGCTATAATTCTCGATGATAAAAGTGACAATACCCGCGTTTAACTACTGTCATCGTTGCGAGCATCCTCATGCCAAATGTTTCCTTGCCAAATAAATTTGAATGTCGTTTTTTCTGGACGCAACGAGAAAAAGTTGGAAAAAAGGATATAAAGGCGAGGAGATACGCATGGACACCGCGTTTACAAAGCAAAATAATAATTCGTTTTTCAGGGGAGGGGGATGAAACAAAGAAAAAAGTAAAAAGCAGAATGATACTCGAAACGAGAAAAGAGATTGTTTGAGAGGTGCATGGAGTTTTTAAACTGGGGGAATCTCGTCGTTTGCCCAGCTTAACGCACGTTCTCGTTGTGCGAGAAGCGTAACAATGAAATTTTAGTGGAGAAAAAAGATGGAGAAAGAGAGCGAGTAGACGAAAACAGGAGAGAACGGATTTGGGGAAAATATAGTAGAACTCTGTTCTTGCGAGGAGACCGGCGGGCACCAAAATTTCTATAGTAGCTATGAAAAAAAAGGCATGTATGATTATGGACGAATAAATCCAAAGTGTTGCGGGATCTGTTTGAGGGAGATATGCGGGGGGAAAATCACCGAGCGAGAAAACGACGCGCCTCGGTAACTATTCGCCATATTGCATTACCATCGCGTCGACGTCGTCGGACCATTGTTTCGTGTACTATTGCGCGCCTCAAAAGAAGCAAAGCGAGAGAATACGGATAAAAATGATGGATAATTTAGTTACCGCAAGCAGGGCGGGATACGCGACCAAGAGAATTTCGCGACCGCGCGCGAAAATCCGCGTAATCTCTCGTCGCTGCCTCGTACCAACGGCAATTGAAAATACACATGCACGTCCCGTACTATCGTAGCAGCCTCCTGCTCCTCGCGCTGCTTTATTATTATTATTATTATTATTTCTCCTCCCTGCCTCTTTCTCTTTGGAGGATCCTGGGTGCCGCGCGAATAGCTATCGCCGCTTGTTCTACGCCAACTCTACCGAAACGCACCAATTTTCATATTATTTCGCTTATAACGACGCGCTACCGCCGTAACGGCGGCGGATTCCTCGTCTCAAGGACCGGCTGAAACTTGTCGATCCTCGCGGCGAGCTCAATTCGACAAGATTAGCGCGTTTTTCGAAAAAGTTTTTATCAAATTTGCGCGGTTCAACGAAATCGATGGTACAATATGTCCGGGTAAAGCTACTGCTACGAGTGCATCATAAGGCTATAATTCGTCGCGCGCATGGATATATAGGGACGTATACGCATATAGTATAGGTGCGAATGGAGTTGTGTCGTGCGGCGGTGCTCGCGCTTACCTATATTAAGTATAACGAGGAGTACCTAATAATACGCCGAGCATCGGTGGTTGCTGGTGGGTATGTAGTACGTACGTCGACTCCGTCTGCGGCGAACCGAAGCACTTGTGGCAAGCCATTATGACGCGTGTATACTCGTTCGTACGTAATACACGGAACATATGGGGATTTGTCTCGATGCCGCCCTTTGGAGTCGAGTCGCGAGATAAGTACGTTTGGAGAGATATAGAATGTGTATATATTTTATTCGTCCCCCGTGATCAAGGTGTACCGACGCAAAAACCGGCCGCCGCATACGAAGGGATGCGCCGGGCGGGGGATCGAGCATGTTCGCTTTTCCTCTTGGCCGAATATCGTATGGCATCGTCGGGGGGGAAGGGGGGGGGGGGGCGAAAAACGGAAAATTGTAAGGACACGGAAATGGCGGTGCGGTGAATGTCAAACGGTCCTTTTCATTTCTAGTCCCGCGCGACGTAGCAAAAGAGTACGCGGACGCGGATCCCTAGCATATGTGCGTCGGGAATATGTGTGGCACGTGTATACGTACGTATACTTTGGCCAAACCGAGTTTCCCAGGTAATTGGCCCTCTTGATCGGCCCCCAACTATAACGAGAACGGCTCCGTTGCTATGATTTTTCCTTCCCGAGCCCAGCACAGCGGTACGTCAATTTTTCTGCTTCCGTCGTTCCGTTCTCGTGCACTTGACTCGTACGTGTGCCACGACTCGTTCAGCACACGCCTTTTTACACCCGTCGCACAAGTGCATACGTGTCACAACTTTCCTACAACTTTTGCAATTGACCGAGCGCGATCAATCATGCTGCGTCATTTTTCAGATACTCAGCATGAAGCTATATAAACGGTTCATAATTGGCGATCGATCGGTATAATGGAGCATCCTCGTCGCCAAAAGAGAGGCGCCCGACCGATGCTGCGAGGACGGAGCGCGGGAGAGCGTGTAAGAAAGATATAGAAAAAGGCTCGCGCGCGGTGGTGTGTGCCGGTGCCTCATCATGTGGTGGGATGAGGCGCGAGAAGGTAGATGCGCGCCAAAAGGCGAAGGGCTCGGAGGGAGGGAGAAACGCGGCTCTTGGGTTTGCCACTTGTTTGCCTTTCGCCTCTCAGTTTCAAATTAGGGATGCTTTTCATTTGCCTGACGTCTGCCCCGCCCTCGGGACTGCTCCTGCGGTAGCCCCGGCAGCAGCGAGTGTGGCGAGAGAGCCAGGAGCTGTGCGTCAAATATTGAACAGTGGCACGGACTCGCCGCGCCGCCAGTTTATCTTGCCTAGTATTTTATATACTTTTGCCCAATTCTTTGCTATTTTTTCAGAGAGCTACGGAGCCAAAGAGCGAGCCGCCGGAGCGGAGGGATTTTTTTTTTTTTTTTTTCAATAATCATATTAGAATCGTACGGCCACTGGATATATATTTTCTTCGTTCGCAGGTGCCTGCGTGAATTTTTCGCTCTCGTAGAAATTGAGAATGCATTAGGATCGAAGGCTCTTGCGATTGATGAATTACAACAGTTTTACGCGTTCCGCCGCGGAGAAATCACTTTGATTCATTGTTTTACGGACCTCGAAATCTTCTCATATTGACGTTTTCAATGAGTAAAAAAGCACGGTTGAGCAAATTTACGAAGATACTGGGACAAAAGAAGGAGGCCGCCGCGCGATCCTCCGAGTTCTTTCGCAGTCGTCGGTTGAAATTCTTTGAGATGTCAGCTACAATTATCCGGAATGTCTACAAGTGCGGGAGAACAGCTCCATTGTCTTCCCCCCCCCCCCCCCCCCCCCCGCGCCACCCCCAACCCAGCGGGATAAGCCGTTACCCGAGGGAGAAAACGGCAAAATGAAAAAATCGTCTTTGAGCGCGCAATAATGAGCGCCGATGTTTGGAGACTTTTGAAAGGACCTGTATGCGGAGTGAAAACAAATCTGGCATTGTCTTTTCCTTCGTCTTAGGTGAGAGCTTTTTCACGAGGGATAGAAAACGAAAGCGGACAAGTACACTCAGCTCCGTACTTTTGTTTTTTTTTTTTTTTACTATCCGTTAGGCACGACAATTTTCTTTTTGTTTTTGCCGCTGCTGCAGCTCACCCCACGGATTCTAACACGGAACAGAATCATTTTTTTGGCAATGTTTCGAAAACGAAATGAAATAGTTGGTTGCGGAAAGACGAAGCCCCCGGACTATACGAACACGGAGAAGAAAATTTTGTTGGATACGTTCGATCAAACGTTTTTTGAAAAATCACTAAAATATTGAGGACTTCCGAAGGTAAATTTTTGTTATGTCAACTTTTGTCATTTTGATATGATAAAAGATAATATTTGACAAAATTGAATTTTACAGTGCAATTAAAGAAGTTTTCAACTTTTTCTATAAAGGGATTGACGGGAGTAGGCCGTGATTGGGAAAGGTATAGAGAGATTATTAATCGACTGCTCGGGCGATAACATTGGGGAAACGTCCTTTGTGAGGTTGATTCTAAAAATAAATGAATAAATTGAACATGTTACGAGTGTTGCGTCGCGAGAAATTTTTTCACAATTCAATTGAATGTTTTGCCGTGGCGATTATAGGCCGAAGTAAGTCGCATGCAGCGACGAGGCTGAGAGAGAAGGATGGAGAGAATAATGCCGCGAGGCAGAGCATATAATAAAAATGAGTAATTACCTCCGCTAATTCCCACTTTAACGTTTTTTTATCGTCTCTTTCTACCTCTTTTCCTCTCGCGCACAGCGCTGCGGTACAAACTCGTTTCCGAAGGACACGGTAGAGGGAAAAAGTTGAGGCACAACTTTGCGGATCTCCTCCCAAGCTGCTCCCACCCACGCACGAGTCGTCGTTCAATTAACGGAATACTTGTTGTGTGCCCCAATCGGACGGAGCGAGAGCGACAGAGAGGGAGAGACGAGGAGAGAGCGAGAGAGAGAGAGAGAGAGAGAGAGAGAGAGAGCGAGAAAGGAGGTAAGATAAAGATTTCGAACAAGCGGAAGAGAGATAAACGAAAAGCACGTATACGGGGGTTGTCCCACCTCCCTGCCGGCACTCGCCTCCCCTCCACCCAGCTATCTCGACATCGCGACGCGGTGTGCTTCCCCCTACAAAAATTCTCGACGTCCTTATCTACGGGCTGTCGCCTTATTTACTCTCTATATCACAAATACGAGCTCGTTATGGCTCTTTACTATTTTTTATGCTAATAATCAACAGAATATATTTTCCTCGGGAAATGAAAATCGCATCGAAATAATGGAGTGCTCGCGGTAAAAAAGTTGAAAATGTTGGGTCATGAAAAGTGTGGGCCTCGATGTATCGAGACAAAAGACGCGGTTATGACGAGACGGTTGGAGAATTTCATTCGTCGACGCGATCGTTATGATTCGTTTTCGTTGGGACACCCTGTATATGTTTATGTATGTGTGCATGCATGTCCGCTGTAATCGTTCGTCTCACTCTATCCGTCTCTCGCTCGCTCGCTCACTCTCTCCGAATACTCGAGCGCGGGGCTATACGGCTCACACCCCACTTTTCGCCGGTTTCCCCCGTTACCCTGCGACGCGGCACTTCCGCCCCTCTGCACGGCGGCGCGCACCGCCTGATCGCGAGCGAGAGAAGCAGCGCGCGAGTGAGAGCGAACGGAACGAGAGTTGGCGGGTGACGGAGCGGTGGGGATAGCGAGCGAGCACAGCCGCACTAGCTCGTCTGCCATCGTACCGAGCGGAACAACGTTTTTTCGTGTATCGCTCCCGCGTATCGCCGCGTGCGTTCTCGCAACAGCGAGCCAACCTAAAACCAACCGTCATTCGATACTTTGATCAACAAATATCAATCGTCATTTCCCAATTACATTCGCGCTCGCGTTTTATTAGAATTTATCCAAAGATTAATCGGTGAAATATCGAGGCGGGGACTGTCGCGAGTTTTCGATCGAGTTTCAGGGTGCACTGTGTGCTGATATTTGAACATTTTGCTAAACCGTTGTCGTGCGCGTAGACAAATATTTAGTGAGTTTATTTTTGGTCGGGAGACCGGAGCGGTGTGCGAGAAGAGCCAAAATATCGTAGAGGAGAAGCGAATGAAAAAGAAGGCGCCAAGTGAAAACAATAGAGTCTTTGTTCGGTGGTGAAATTAAGCACAACGAAGGATGGAACGAACGAACGTACCAGCGACGGTTCGTTGGATTTAGTTGGAAGAGCGCGAGACGCTGCTCAAGACCCATTGTTATTAATATATATATATATATATATATTTGGATCGCCGAGCGGACCATACAGATTGACACATTGATTCATCGATGCCCGGGCGCGCGTGTGTGTTTGTCGATTGGTGAGCATTTTTTTGAAGCGGGAAGAGGGATGAATTAAAAAATGTGGCGGTGAAATAGTATCAGCGAGATAGCCGTTGGCCACCGGTGTTTGCGATCAGAGACGACAGAGTTGGGAGATCTCGCGTGCGACACAGCGAGGCACAGGAGGGAATAGTATACCGCTTGCTCGGCTTCGAGTTGTCGAGTTTTAATACATCTGCTGCTGCCGGGAGGAAAGAAACGGGGCGAGCGAGATACAGAGAAGATAATAAGCGGAGAGATAAATGCGATGAAAAAAATGACACGTGAAAGTATGCGGTGGTGGTCGGCGTACTTCTGTGTCGAGCTGTACCCGAGGAATTTCGATTGAGAAGCGGCTGGGGTTCGGCGTTCGCTCCCCGAGAGGAATTACGCTAAAATGTTTGTGTCGCGATAAGATACACACGATAAGGAATTATATTTCAAAATGGGATTGATGAAATACGATTAATCATCGGCTGGGCGCTCGCGATATCGTGTCACATCGACTAACCTTATTCCCCTCCCTCCCTCCCTTCCTCCCTTCCTCCCCCGCCCCCCCTCCCCTCCCCCTCCCCTCGCATTACTACACGATTCGTTTTTCTTCTTCATTCTTTTATTTTACATTATTTTTTCATTCAATTGGTAAATCAAGCGCTGCGAACAAGTTGGAAAGTGCTCGAGGGACGATAAGAAACTGAGATAAGAGAAATAATGCTTTGCCAACGCGATTCAGACACATCGCGATCGAGCCCGATACCGCGATAAATATTAATGACATTTTTTTTTCTTTTCCCCCGGCCCCCCTCCCCCATTCCGTTCGGCGTTGTTGTTGTTGTTGTTGGCGTTGTTGCCGTTGTTGCCGTTGTTGCCGTCGTTGGTTTCGAAATATCGAGTGATTTTTAGCAGTGAATGGATGTAACAGTGTGCAAGCGTAGCAAGCTCCCGAGGTGAAAATAATAATAATATATAGTTGGAAGTGTGTGAACAGTGCATCGAGATTTATTCCGCGCTCTTTTCTACGCGATTACTCGGAGCTCGACATATGCGGTACATCAGGGTGAGTAATATATCAATTAATGGGAATAATTATGATTAAAATAATATATAGTGCGGTATCGATCGGAGTATAGGAAAGTTGTTGGGGAAATAGATGTGGAACGGATGTATGAGTCGGGCGCGCGGAGCGGTAGGAGTAGCGGAATCGCGAGCTCGAGTAACGCGCACCGGCTCGTCGGCCGAACGACTGCGAGTCCTAGTTGTGCGCATAAACACGCCGAGAGCGGCGCCCCATTGCCGTACGTGGATGAAATTTCTATTTCGTTGTGATTGACGTAACACGCAGGCGCTACATCGCCACGTGCTTTTCCGAGCCTCGGCGGCGACGAGGACGAGGACGACGAGCCTCGCGGAACAAGGCGAAAACAAAATCATCCCCTGAAACATCCGCGCCCCCTTGTCGTCGTCCACCGCCGCTATCATCCCTCTTCATTTACTTTCCCGGAATTTAATTCTCGCTCGCGTGCTTTTACTCGAGTCCCTGCTCTCGCGGTCCGATCAATTTTTTTTTTTTCACCAAACGAACCGAGGAAAAATTAATTTTTCCCGCTAAATTGATTTTATTTCTAAAGTATATGAGCGAGTTATTGTTTTTAATTGGGGAAAAGTGGAGAAAATAAAAGACGCGCAGCGGCGAACAACTATCGTTGCTTCTGCGTCTAGATGATTACGCGTATATGGGATATAATTCCCGCGTTGGAAAGGAGCCAAGAGGGGGCCAAAAAAGAGAAAGACGCTGGCCGAGTGATAGAGAGTCCCGAGGAAAATACATCTCGCCGGGGGCTCCTCCTCGAGCTGTCTTTTCGCGTCTTTCATCTCTGACATTAGACCGTGCGTTAAGAAGAACGCGTACACGCGGCATTCGCATTCCTACATTTCATTCGATAATGAAGGGAAAAAAAAAAAAACAAAAACAAAAATACTCGTTCAGAGAGGGTTTTGAAGGCGCGCGTCTCAATATTTATGCGGCTCTTTCTAACTTTCTAACTGGCTGCTTAAATTCATTTCGATACTTTTTCTTCCAAACGAGCCTCGCAGACGACCTAAATATGACACGCGCTAATTACGCGCGTCTTTTTTTTTTTGTTTCCACTCGTGATCAAAGAGATTAGTGCAAATATAGTCAGAGAGGGAGAAGAGAGCCAACAACTTGCTCGCTCGCAAGTTGGCGCGCTCCCACATTATTTCACGATGAAATAGCTCCCATCTATTCTTCGCAAAAAAACGTAAATAATTATCATTTGTTACGCGTCTGCTTACGTCATTGCGCCGCTCTAACGAGCTTTTATTAATATCTCTGATGTCAAGTTTGTCGGACAAGAACGGGCTCAATCGCGGTGATTGATCAAAATGTTATCCAATTTTTTTTTTATCCGCGAAAAAATGTTCATTTTACGGGAGAAGAAGAAAAATGCTAAGTGTTTAACGTTAATGGGGGAGGAAAAAAATCAAGTTTTAGGAGTCGGCTGGAAGTTGCTCGTATAATAATAATGGGGAAGACGGAAACAAAAAAGAAGGGAACAGTCGCGAGGCGCACGCTAAAAAGTTAAAATAACACAAAACGTGTACTCTGCCGCGTATACGCGGAAACACTCGTCCACCACTCGTCCACGGCCGATCGCGGGCGCTCTCGGTTTCCCGCCGTCTTCAACATATTTTAGCCTTGGCTCCGAAACGAATTTCAAAATTTCTTCCTGTACTACTACGTCGCGATGGAAATGATTTCTCTCTTTGGCGGACTGTCCCCGTGCAGCGACACAGGATCGCGAACGTGAAGAGTCAAGTTGGATTGAAGCGTTGCGAGCAGGAGCAGGTTATAAAAACACCGGCGCAAAGGGGAGGGTATGCACGCTGGAAGGATAAAAAATAAAAAATGTATATAATCGGTGGAGGGGCGGGAGCGAGGAGTCGGAGGTCCGCGAGCAAAGTCCAGGGACCCCGTGGAGATAAATAAAAAATAATCTAGTTGCGCGTTAATGCTGCTGCGTGAGAAAATTGAGCCACACTGATTATTTATTTTCACGTCAATTGAATTTGATAAGGATAAGTTTGGTCCAACAAAAAAGTTGGGAGGCGTCGGGAGATTTAAGAAATAAGCTTGACACACATTAGTTTATTTCGGTGCTCGTGCGCTTTTGGTCAAGTGTGTGCTAATGGAATATTATGTAATGAGAGTATAGAAAAGGGTGCTGGATATAAATAGGTCGGGCGGGATAAGAGCAGGAAGATAAACCGCTGATGTCAAACGTAGCGCGAAGCTTATCAAGCTGGGAAGGTTTCCAACGCGCCGCACCTAAAAACGATGAAGCGCTTAACTTTTAATTAATATTATATACGTAATTAGCCGTCGGGGGAGCGAGCTACGACGTGGCAGGAGCGCGGCGGAGGAACAAGAGCCGTAGGTCAAGAGAATAAAGGGGGGTGAGGGCGGGCGGGCGGGTGCGCGGGCGAGTGAGGTATTAAGCAGAGAGAAAGGAAGAAAGGAATAATGGGGGAGCAGGAGCGAGCCATAGAGAGGGAGAGAGGGAGAGAGGGAGTGTTTTGTGTATTAATTTAATTTTCAATCTCACGGGGTAATTCTTGGCGCAACGTTAGTTTTAATCAACCCTCTCCCTCGGTCGCCGCTGCTCTCGGTGGTGGCAGCAGGGTGACGGCAGGAAAGAAGCAGCAACGGCAGGGTCGTGAGGGTGGCGGGTCAAAGGCGAGGCAAACGGTGAAGGAGTATTAACCCCCCCCCCCGTCAGAAGGATGGAGAAGAGGTTGAGAGGAAGGGCTGAACCTACAAGGCCAATAAAAAGCGGCAATAAAAACTCATCCCTTAAGGGCCAAGCCCGTATGATATTATACACGCGGCGTATATATATATATGCTTATATTTATGTGCATGTGTATGCATGGGCTTGTGTGATAGAGAGAGAGAGAGAGAGAGAGAGAGGGAGAAGACGAGTTGCGGACGTCCAGGGCTCACCCACCTGCTCGGGATTAACTCTAATCAAATATTTACATTTTAATTCGCTGCGCTATGCCACCACGATGGCCGTATGTACCAGCGGCCAACTGCCGGAGCCGGGGCTCCCCTTGCTTTTCTATTGCTCGCTCTTGAACTACCAGCACCTCGCTCTTTCGCCAATGGTGCGAAACATGTGCGATCCTCTTTACGGCTAGCATCGTGGCTTTTCGTTTAATTGCAAACTGCGCGCCGCTTCCCCAAGATGAGCAGCACACGCCGTAACAGCAGCTTCACCCGGCGAGCGGCATCCCAGAGAGACACGGCTCCGCCAAATATAACGTAAATTCGCTCAACACTCTCCCACCACCTGACAGCACCATTTATTTTCAATTTTCAGTGAGAAATTTGATTTTATTATCAATGAAATGTTTCGTTGGATAATTATTTGCTCCTCTGCGGCCGCGTATATTAATCCGACGTACGAGGATTTAGTTGTGTGCACGAGTAACGATAGGAGGATGCAAGAGCCGCGATGTTACCGCGTGCGCCGAGAAAATGAGGAACGAGATACAAAGAGTCGGGAATAAGTAAAACCACGAGGGCAGGGATCTGGAAGCAGAGGAGAGGCGGCGGGGGAGCAACGATATACATATATATCGCGGTGACTATACCCCAAGCAATAACATTAATTGCTATAAGCTCAATGACAACGAGTTGTGCGCGCGAGATGGTAGGCCGGCGGTATATAGTGCGGTGTAGAGTGTAACGGGTGCGCGGTCGTTGCGAACGCCTCACCGTCAGCGAACCATCCGCGTATATATATCCCGCTATCACTGTATTCTACCCCGAGCAAAGAACACGACATCCCCCTTTACCCCCCCGTTTAGGTGCACACAGCAAAATCCAGCCGGGAAACACCCGACATCGGGTCACGTGATGCTATCTCAAAATTGTTCTCGGATAATTGAAAAACCCTTCGGTCCAGCATTCCACCACCACCACCACCACCACCACCACCACCACCACGCTCCAGCGCTCGTCTGACACATTGATTTAATAAATCGTTTCCTATACTCTCCGCTCCCTACTTTACCCCTTTTTCTTCCGCTTTTTAATACTCATTTCTCGCTCTACGCGTTAATTAAAAACCAATTTGTTAAACGCGTCTAGCTGTTGCCTCAAATTTCTCTAAACTCGCTCGATTTAATAATTACCCATCCGACATAAGATTTTTCATCTTTCGTCCGCGATCAATAATTTTTCTTGAAAATTATATTGCCTATTGTTTTAATATTTATGAAAAAAACGCACGAAAATCTAATAAGCTGATTTAAATATCAATTTCACTTATTGGGATATATTTTTTCCATGTTTTTCCTTGTTTTTATAATTTCACACGACTGACTATTTGGATGAGGCGCAGCGTGCGAAAAATCAGTCATTTTTGAAATTACGACGTATACATACGCCGCCGACCGCGAGTCGCACCAAAAATCGATTGTTCGCGGCAAAAAAAAAAAAAAAAAAAAAAAAAAAAAAAAAAAGACAAAACGTTGAGAGACAAAAGAAAAAAAAAAAAATGCGCCACAATTGTGGACAAAA